>NIPQ01110343.1:0-15389 GCA_002806875.1 Lepidotrigona ventralis hoosana | reverse complement strand
GCGACCCGCTCTGAGTGATACTGGCGGCCGAGAGACGTTCCCAGGGGCAGTGACGATAATCGTGCAACCTTGTCTCCGCCCATGAGCCTGATTTTCGTTCAACGAGGGTACGAGAATGGTCACCGGGGGTTGGTTCGCCGATATGGCAGGGTAGGCGGGGTTTATGGCACGACTTACACCCTCGTACCAAGGGGCGGATGAACGCCTGCGCTCTTTGAAGGGTGAGAGTGCACGCTGTGTGTCTGATGGGGGGTTGAAGAAGACGAGAAAGAGAGAAGAGAGTAAAAGAGAGTCGAGGATGAAGAGAGACGAACACGAGGACAGGAGGGGTTGTACTCTCTCTATGCATAGTATATATATATACATATACACACACATATATATATATATATAGATATATGCATGCGTGTGAATGTGTGAACGTGCGCTCGTGTATGTATGAAAGAGGAAGAGCGACGGTACCAGGTTGCTAGGTGGCCGGGCACGAACGTACCGGACCTCCTGCACTTACCGACCGGCGTTGTCGACGACGTAGTTTGCCCCGGTAACGACGTGCCACCGGTTCCCTTCCGGAACAAACCCTCTGTGGTAACGGTGCCCGTTTAGAGAGAGAGAATGGTCAGGGAATTTTGGCAGTAATGGGCCAAGGTGTTTCCATTATTCTTTGGGGGTCTCAAACATTTTCTATGCTTCTGTGTGTTTTTCTACGAGCTTCACGTGTGTCTTGCAACGTCTTCTCTTTTCCCCTCTTTTTGTTTGTTTGTTCCGTTTATTTTATACTTTATTCCGTTCCTTCTCTGTCTCTCGAGATTTCTTGGAAGATTAGAGAGTGATTTCTTGGAACAGGAAAGAGAAAGTTGGAGGGTGAAATGTAGAGGTGTAGATGGATCTTTCTTTTTATCTCGTCTCTTGCTTTCTTGATAAGCCGAGATTAGAGAAATAGGAAGCTGATAAAATTGAAAGAACAAAGCGTCACCATTAGTCTTCGGCTTGGATGTTTTCGCCTGTCTTGGCGACTTCTTCAACTGCTTCTTTTTGCTCCTTCTTGCGATTCTTTAGAAGGAGAGACGGCTGTAGAGAAACGAGCATAAATGTCTAAACATTTCTTCTTCCTTTCTCCCCCCCTCTCAATTTTTTCCTAACAGAAGGATCGGAAGAATTTTAGTAATACCAATGATAGATTTCTATCGTTCCGTGCTTCTGCCATACTCTTACATTTCTTACTTCCCTTCGGAATAACATTGAAACAATTAAATCTTCGAGATCTCCGCCGGTTGCATTTCTCGTTAAATCGTTACCATCGTCCAGCGCCCGGTAAACTTGGTAATCTTTACATCATCACGGAAACTCAACAAAATTCCCACGTGCTCCGGGCAAATGCAAAACATTCGAGCCCGGCTCGCGCGGTGAATATAAAATAGCCTATGCACGCGAGAGCAAGCTGTTTTCGCGCTTGTGGACATCGTAAACTTTCTTTGTCAGGATTATAATCGCGGGTAAATAATCAATTAATTAAGACAGCCTCATGTTTTCGCGGTGCAGAGCAGATTTTATGGAAATAACCGTGGATGTTATAACCATATACCTCCTGCTACGGCTGATACGTGGGTGGGGGTTGGGGGTTGCCAGTGGCAAAGGGAGTAATTGCAACGGAATGCAAATTGCGTTAATAACAGGGTCATCGCGTAATTCTCGTCGCGACGGTTGGCCGCGGTACGCGCGACGGTGTAATTATTATAATTTCCCGGTGAAAATGCCGGCCCATTAAACGATACCCATTGACAAGGGAAATCTGCGGAGGCCATCGATCGCCGGACCAATGTGGCAAATTAAAAGCTGATTTCTACCCTGGGAGAGCGCTTTCAATATCGTTCGTTCATTTTACACAACATGCGAAACGACTGCAACGTTTCCATATTTCTTCCGTCGTTGTTTCAATTGTATGTACTGTATCTTCCGCTGGATGATGCTGCATTGAGGTTAGGTTAGGTTCTTTCAGCGTTTCAATTGTATCGAGCGAGTATTTTGATTGCATTGTGTCGGTGTGCTGTTAGATCCTTTCGATAGTTTAATTATATTATATTACACACCTTATATATATTATTATATTAATTGTATCATGAACCTACGTATTAGGTTAGATTTAAAAAGAACTCAGATTAGGTTAGATTAGATTTTGATGCAAGTATATCAGAGGTGTTCACACCTGTAAAGATTATTCTTGGAAATTTAAAATATGTACGTATATTTTGAACGACGCGAATCATTAAGCAACAAGCAGCTTGATAGAAATTGCTTCGCCTTTGAACAATCTGTTTAATTCGCAAATCAAGAGAACTTAAAGGTAAAAAAAAAAAAATGTAGTGAATCCCCATTTACATTTCATTCCTTCAATTGTGCCAACAAAAATACGAACTTCTGAATACGATTCTGGACATCCGCGGTCAGTTTAATCACTCCTTCTATTATTTTAATTTCCATCCAGCCCTTTCTTTTTGCATTATTCGCTGAAAAGTATTTTATCAAAGTGAAACGAGGACCGATTAAAAAGCCATCAAGACGATCGATTTCGAGGCAGGGCATTCGCGGAATATCGTGGAACGTCGGTAGGGGTTGAGGGGTGGGGAGGGAGATGGAAGGACGATGAAGTTGAAAGTGGCCAGGGTGCGTGCGTGGCCACATCGTTGGCTCTCGTTTGCCCGCTTATGTCCGTGATTCACGCCATCAGGATATCCCTTGCAACCGGAGGTCGAGTTGAAGAATATCAGCACCGATTGTGCTTGTTATACAATCAGCCGATTCATGACTCAATATCAGAATCATTGTCCTATGCTTTGTAAACTTACAGTCATCAAAGCCAAATCCAACGAGGTGCGTAATTGTACCACTAAAGATGAGAAATCGTCGGTGTTTTCAACAGTTACTTATTACTTTGCAGACAGTTTTAGTCTAAAATGAAATCTTTCTTTTACTTTGTCAGTTTCGAACTTGAAAACTAAAAATTTATTCTCGGAGACTGTGAAAGTTCAAACTGTCTTTAAGAACATTTAGAAAATCTTTTCGCCAATCTTGGATTCACTAGTTTATTAGCTTTAAAAATGGATACTTTCACTTTACAACAATCCTTCAAAGCTCGCTGCACGATTTTTGTTCACCATTTTATCTGAATATTGAGATTACGACGACGAGATGTTGGGATTTTCCGAATTTTTGAAGTTGAATAACAGCAATTTTTTTAAGGGGAGACTTTTATCTTCAAGATCACAGTAGCTCTAGTTACGAAATAAATAATTTTTCAATGTCCCCAGAGCAGTTTGAATTTATATAATTATATTAATGAAATAATATTAAATTCAATTTAACAACGTTTAACTATTTTTTTTTGCAATGTTTCACAAGGTTTAATAGTGACTGAAAATATTATGATTTAATTATGATCGATTCGGTAAGCGAATGGTAGGGAAAAGTTTGCTAAAAATTGGTCACTGGGACAGATGTTAGATAAGCTTGGTATTTATCTCGAACGGAAAATCAGAGTTCCCTGGTAATTTTAGTTTCCTAATCTCTTATCAAAGCTTTTTTTTTCCTTCTTCTCCAGAATTTCGTGCTGAGAGTTGTATAACTCCCTAAACTGATGTAATCGACGAGCGTTGACGACTGAAAGTGGTTGTATCGACAGCACCCATTAAAGTGTTTATAACCGTGGTTCAGGCTATCAGCACATCCTACCTTGTATCGTGATAAATCTTCGCTAGGTGAAGAATTTCTTTTTATCAAAATTATTTCTTTAATAATAGAAACAGAACTTCGGCGCTAAGTCTTTAAGGATTTAATCCTTCGAGTCTGTACAGATAACTTATTAATACTAACCAGAGGAGATATACTTATAATACTTATTAATTGGTTTACTTGTTAAAGCTTCAAAGAAGATGCAATACAGTTAGTCGAATAAACATACCAAAAGTACATGTTTAAAAATGAATGTTCTATTACTTATTCAGCATATTAAATTTTTAGATCTTTGGTAATTCTAATGAATCAGTCAGAGGGTTGTGTCTCTCAGTATGAATAAATATTCAGTACTAATTAGTTAAAATTTGAAATTATCGTTAGCTAATTAAACAAATCTTTCTCGTTCATTAATAAATTTTCGTGCACTGAAAGAATATAACGTTCATTTACTTTACTGACGATTGTCAAGGAACGTCAAAGTAAGGACAAACACCATTACTTTGTTCCTATTCTCGAAACGAAAAGCAAAAAACCAAATAACTCGTTTCCACCTCGCCACCCTTTCTTCATCCAAACTACCCCACTGAGGGGCGCCGCGCCGTTCGACGTTCGTCGAAGGCTGAAAAGTGGCCAGCAAAACCACTATACTACATTTCCAGCTCCTATTAACCATTTAGAGTCACGATTCACTCTAAACGGTGGGGGAAAATCACGTTGCGGGCAAGAGGGTCTGTTAATGTTGANAAAAAAAAAAAAAAAAAATTAAGGTTGATGAACAGAATTCTAAAACCTATTCACAAATAATTCTTAACCTTCTCTCAATATATAGTATCTTGCAATAGTATGAAAAATCTGTGTAGAAGTTACAAGATATTTATTGCAGACATATATACATTTAGTGAAAGAAAAGAGTAATCATCTTAACTAAGTACTAGCGATTAAAGACATTCGATTAATCTGAGAGTTGTTAATATAAATATCTTTGGAATTGAACATCTCTGTGATTTATAAAACGTTAAGTACATCTTTAAATTTGTTAATCAAAGTTAATACGATAATTATGTATTAGTTAAGCCTCAAAATAGTAGCCTAAAGGATACTGCCGAGTTTTGTTACACGAATCAGTCGGCAAGATCTCTGCCTGCGTGTGTGTAGTAATAAATCGTGAACTCTACGAGGCCTAAAATCGACTCCCACAGCAGAAGGTCCATCTCGACATCCGACGCTCGTGGACCGCGACGAAGGTACGCGTTGGGCAACGTGTGCGAACGTGGAAGGGGATGATGGTCGCGAGCACCCCTTCGACCCGGCACGCGGACACTCGAGAGCGATCGCGCGTTAAATGCGCCGTTGGCTGCACGCGGTCGCGTGGCACGCGCGTGTCCTCCTTCTAGGGGGTTCCCCGTTCCAAAGGATACCTCAGATGAACTGAGGAAACGCATGTGGCCGCGCGTGCATGCAGTCTTTCAGCATTTGATTCGTACGGAATGTTATCTGTGCCACGTCTATTGTATCCTCGTGCATTATTTCAAATAACACAGGAGGTATCCTGAAGCATGGGCATATCTTTATCTGGCTCTCTGCTGCGACATAGTCTTTTCTTTCTTATGAAATTTTTCTTCATTTCATGAAATATTTTGAGGGAAATATTTTTTACTTCTAACTTCTAACATCTTTCCAGTGAAAGTTAATTAAGAATTTATCTTATAATATGTTTTACTTTTAAATAGCATTTAGTAACAATTGTAGTAACTATTAAAATAATTAATTGAAATAATTTTAGTGACATTTATAATAATATATTGCGATACGTTATCCTCTAAGAAATTTACCACCGATTGTAGAATTATCTATACAATACTCTACGACCTAAGTACTCAAAGGATTACTATAAAAGATATTAAAGAATTCAAATTTGAAGGACTCAAGTCTCTACTGTGTATACATTTATGAGTTCATTTTGTTCCTTTCATTAATCCTTCTCATAGAAAACACAAGAATTTCTTACTTGAACATTGGAAAGATTTTCCTTTGATTGATAAACAGTAGAAGTAAAAAAGCAGCTGGAAAATAAGATGTTCCCTTTATTTATGTCCATCGTAATATGATTTTGTCGATGTATTTTGCAGTAACAAAATTTCGTGGTTACGGAGGAAATCGGAGTCGGAGGGAAAAGGGCCAAGGGAGAAACGTTGGCGTGTCTGGCATCCATTGACCACCCCATGGTACGTCGTCTGAGTTGAATTTGAATAATGAATATATTAGCACGTTCAGCCTGTCGTACGATTTTGATACAAATCCTTGAGAGACAGAATTATGGCAGACATACGGTGAGTCATTTATGACGAACTGACCGGATATGTTTCTTACATTTACAGGTAGCAAGTGTCAGGTTTGCGAGTTTCTATCTAAGAAAGAAACAATGATTGTTCTCCTTCTCGTTTTTTTTTTATCCATTATTAATGATTTTAATGCATTGTAATAGATAAAATGAATAATAGTGATCGTTTTGTAATAATATAATCTTAATATGTACTGTAACAGATGAGGTAATGATGTTATGTTCAAATAGATTCACAATCAATTATAGATTCCTTTCATTCTTACTTTCTTACTTTCTTCTCATTTCTCATCTTTCAGTCTCTTTTATTCTCCCTTCCACTCTTCCTTCCTTCCTTCCTTCCTTCCTTCCTTCCTTCCTTCCTTCCTTTTTCCCTTTCTTCTTCACCCTATGAACCTTCCCATCCGGATCCTCTTCCACGTTACTTTCCTCTTTCTTTGTAACTTCATCCCTCTTCGCCGATACGTTTTTACCAAAAGTTATTACATCTTTAAAGATGTCTATTTCCCAAATATTCCATCTCATCTCTTCTTCAATCCCTCGTCTTCTACTCTTTCAAATTCTCCCTCAAAAAAAGAAAAAAATCTCCTGAAACTCTTTCTAACTCCTTCAACTCCTTACACCCCTCCATTCTTCATCCCCAATTGCCTCGATCAGGGTAACAGAAGTGGATCCCGAGTGAGTCCTACAAGTACCACATCGTCCTGTCTCAATCAGTTCGAACTGTTCAGGGTCACTTGGAGAACGTTACTACGATCCAACAACATAAGGGTAACAAAGTTCCGAAACGAGAGAGAGAGAGAGAGAGAGAGAGAGAGAGTCACGTAGAGGAAGAAGGGTAAGAGAAGCAACCGCCGTGCCGCGATTTCCCTGCGTGCATTATCTTGAGATACCAAAGCGGTGTTACCAACGCTACTTCGGCTTCGGTATCGGCGCTAGGGCGACGAGTATCATTGTGCTGTATGAAACATGACAGGGTCTGGGCTATTGTACGGCGGGACGCGTAGGCTACGAGCCAGGGAACGGAACGACGACGAGGGAGCCAGTTACCCCCGCTACGTTTCCGTCCGCACAGAACCCAGCTATTCGCTTATACCCCCTTACCATCCCTTTTTCCTGCTCTCTCACCATTCTCCTCTCTCTCTCTCTCTCTCTCTCTTCTTCTCTCTTCTCTTTCACTCTTTTCGAGCCTACGTAGCGATAAGAAGCGTGTCAGTTTTGTTACGTTTGCGGATTGGTGAAGGGAGGAAGAGAAAACGTACGTCCGGGACGTTTAAGCATCAGATCGGTGAGAGACTGCGAGCAGATAATTCCTTGTATTCAATTTGTACAATACGCCGAATGAAACGCGAACGATAGCCACGAGCCGAACAACCAGATTAAGAGTTCTTCGACAAGAGGCCGGGAAATTGGGTTTTAGGGCTGGTTTTAACAGTCTTCTACGGTTGTTTCTCGTTTGCTTTTAATTTGTTCTCTTACAGGGTAAGTATATGTAAATCTTTTATGGTAATTTTATTGGAGGATTCTGGAGAGGAGGAGTTTATTTAACAAATATTTAACGAAACTGGATTTTCTTCCATCACCAATTACATGATATCTGTATTAATTGGATAATGGAATAGATTATATTTTTAGGAAAACTTTTAGTTTTCATTTTGTATACATAATAATACGTAATTTTGAATGGAACACCGCATGACTTTGAATGCAGTGTAAGAAGCTTATGAATAATTGAATGAAAAAGGATGTCTAAAGTGAAAAAAAAGCTCAAGACAAAGAGAGAGATGATTATGAAAAATGTGTTTACAGACAGTTGAGAGAAGAACAGAATACACTTTTATATTCTATATCGTCAATGTTGCAACATTTGACAAAGACTATAAACTGTACGAATAAACGAACAATTGAATTGACGACAAAGAGAAGATTTTCGTTTTAAAGAAAAGTTCTGTTACTAAAGTTATTGTGAAACGAATGTTGCATCACGATTTCCTTCCGTGAAAGTAGCTTCGAGTTTTTTGCAACGAGCTCACGTTTCGTTGAACTCTTCTTGTCAGACGTCGAAGGGACGAGGTCCGAATTTATGAAACCTTTCCATGGAGTATCTTTGCATAGCATTTTAAAGTCCGATGCGTCCGTAGACATGCGTTCCTGTGGCATGTTTGCCGACCTGCACCAGGCACCGACACAAAGCCGAACGTTTGCGTTTTGAAAACACCCCTGTTTCGATTGTACGTATCACACGATCGCATAATACCATCATCTTGAATGTATTTTACAAATTGTATTGTATACTGGAACTATCACAGTGGTCGAAATGATCGATCTGTAATTTTTCTTAGAAATTTTATACTCAGAGATTTAAATTTTACAAATTTTTCTTTATATATATATATTTTTTTTTTTCATTAATCACTAATAGAAATTTTATGCTTCAATCGCTTGATGGTTTTAATATTATAACATGTTATAATAATATAAAATAAATATTTATTATATTCCACTGTGTAAACGTTCGAATATTCTTGTGAATCACTGTATAATAATTTCATAATATTTTTAATTTATATTGCGTGAATTTTCAACTTTCCATTGTTACTATAATGAAATATTGTTACTATGCTATATTTTTAAAATTATGCTGTACTGTACAAATATTGGTAAAATTTAAGATTAGTCTGAAAATGTACATAGAAGTCAGAAGATATTTATTATAATTAGCAATTCGGTGATTTTATATCGAATTTGAAAATTGAAAATTCGAAGAACAATTACTAAACGAACACGAATGACCCAGAAGGCAATTTCCAATTCGAAGATAATCGGAGGAAAAAAATTATAAATAAATGTGCAAGTAGATCCTACCTAGTAAATTTAAAAAAAAAAAAAACAAAAGAGTTTCGAAATATTAAAAACAGTAACATTTCGTCCAACGAAAGAATATTTTAATCAGTTCTTGCGAAAACGACAGCGTAAGAGAGTGTAACAATAACACTCGCAACAATACAGCCGGCCCCTATACACCAAGCAAACACCGAGGGAAAGAAAGAAAGAAAGAAAGAAAGAAAGAAAAACGTGGCTTCCTCCGGGACGATCAGGATTCCTCGCTCGATTCGCTCGGATTGCCGGAGACGCGTGGAAAGTGCTATCCATGAAGAGGTCGTAGGAGAGGCACGGTTGTAGAAGCAAAGGCCATTAATTACGTCACGGAAGAACGCAGACGTTGGTTCAAACAAAGGCCCTCGCTTTCGACCTTCTCTCTATACCTCCCCGCGTTTCATCCCCCTTTCACCGACTGTTACTGGATGTCGAACTTACCCAATGCGAGCATTGCACGTCGTTCGTGTATCCAGCTCGCCTAATTACGACGGATTTGCATATCTCGAGTGGCGCTGGACCGAGCAACTTTGTGCTTTTGTCCCTGCCAACAGGACTTCCGGTTGCATCCGCTCCGGTTGCTGCCCCCGGAAACCACGGCTAACGGACCCTGTTCCGATAACATCGTGTCTCCCCCGGTTCGAATTTTCGACTCCTTCGTCGTCGTTTCGATGGAGAAATAAAAAGGAAGGAAGGAAGACAGCGAGACTGAAAAGGGTGAAAGGGAGAGAGAGAGAAGAGCGTACCGCGAGACAGGATGTCCCATTCTGTGCACACCGGCGAACGATGGAAAGAAGAGAAGAAGCGAAGAAACGTGGCCACGGTGGCTGCACCACGCGACCAGGATAAATGAATAACGAAGAAGGAAAAGATCGAGACAATTGGATATTTTCTATCGAGTTTCGTCTCGTCGGTGAGGTGAAAAGGGTCGGAGAAGAATCAAGAGTGGCTGTTAATTAAGTGGCGCGATGTTAACAAAATTTGGAAATGGTCGTTCTTGACGAATATACTTGAAAACGGCAAGAGGGGAAAAATTAGAAATATGACGAGCGCGACAATGAAGGAGAAAAAGGGCACAAGAGGATTCGTAGTTGCACGTATACTCGCAAAGAAGAAAAACGCAGAAAGAACGATTAAGAAAATGACACTCGTAAGCACGAAAAAAAAAAGAAAAAAGGAAAAAGAAAGGGAAAGAGACGAATGAAGGGAAACGATAGAAACACGTCGAACCAGGCGGTAGATACGTAGAAAGGAGAAGAGCGAAGGGAAAGAGAAGAAGAGAGGAAGTATGCGATAGCGTACGGAGGAGCGAGGGGGTGAAAAGACGATAGGAGAGCGGAGAACCGAGAGAGCAGAGGCATCCGCGCGCTCATTTCCGTTTCAGAGCCGTCGAGGGGGATGAAAAGGGGGCGCTAACTCGCGAGATATTAATTCCGTGTTAGCGTTAGGAGGGTTGCAGGGGCGAAAACTACGTGCCGAGGGGGTGGCCAGCCCTCCAGCGTCTCTCGCCCACCACCACCGTCGTCTCTCATCCTCTTTCAACTTCGCAGACCATCCTCATCCACCCGTCCACCCACCTCATCCACCTCCTCTGTCCCCTGTTTCACCCTTCTGCCCCTCTGTGGACGTACCGTCAGCCTCCACAGGCTGCCACCCCTGCGATTCCGGCGCAACCCCCACGTAGAAGAGCCGGCTTGCCGCCGGGAGGCGTTACAAATCAGAGATTAGCCATAGTTAACTCGACTTGCGCAGTCAAACAGTTAATCAATAAACGATTATTTACATCGTGTGCCCGCAGCCGGCAGCGGCGGCGGCGGCGGCGGCTGGTCGCCGGTCTATGTGCACGCATTTCAATAACCGAAACGCACGAGTCTTTCGGAAACTAAACTGGTCAACTCCGCCACTCGTTGTGAATTTTTTCACCTTTCGTCTGGCAATTGGATTGCTGAACTGATTCACATCCGATTCGTACAAACAATCGTCTTCTACGCCTTTTTCTTTTTTTCAAGTAGGCAACACACAGATAATAACTGGAGTGTAGATTTTCATGCATCCGAGAAGATACGAAAAAAAATTTAGGTTCTATCAGTAGTAAGTAAATATATCGTTAATATTAATATTTCACAGAATCCACGAAATACATATTTCGCGAATCGAAACGGATAAAGAAATAACGTATTCGCAGCGAAACTATTGAGCTTAGGTAGCGTATGTATATATACAATTAAATTTCTTTTAATAATGGAATCGTAGCAACCAATATAATTAAACTTTTAATAAAATTTTCATAGATATAATAGAAGAGAGTATGAAATTCGACACGGTCGTCGAACGTGGCTGGTACAACTGATCGATGCATTTCTCGTGGCAAGTTCGGCTCGGGGGCTTGTTTTACGGGTCACAGATAACGAGTATTCGAGCGAGTCACGAGTACATCCACTTCAATGGAGATTGAATGTAAAATCTGCGAATATACGTCTCATTTAGATTATGGAACAGATATGAAACGCTGATCGGCGTATGCACCGCCGGTACACATCAAGGATCGATAATAGTAATTTCTACATAGCCACCCTGTACACACCCTCTACCCCACTTCTCAGCGAAGAGTTCCGCTGTTACTTTCACGACGAGCGCGAATTAGTGGCAGGATTCGCGGCGGTTTCACTCGAAAATCACTCTCCATTCGAACCACTCAGAAACCAAACTGATCGATTCCACGTTTTATTGAAGTCATCGATTTCATATTATCTACACTTTCGTCAATTTTATTGTCTTAATTTGTGAAATATTTTTTTTTCTTTTAAATTAGAGACATTGAACGTCTGGATATTCAATAAGAAGAAATCGTACTTAAATCTAGTTAACATCTCAAATCTCCCTTTTTACAATTGCTGATAATTATAGCAAATTTAGATATATGTATGATACTTGAGCTGCATAATATATCCAGATTGTTACATATTTATGTATATATATATAAAAATTTTGAAAATTTTATTTTGTTTCATCAAAGTAACTTATATTTATATAGTTATATTTCATTAGGGTTAATTAGTAAAAAGTTGATGCAATTAAAATCCAGGAATAACAAAGTTGGTATTTATTATAAGTTTTATTTATTAACATAGTGTTTTTTTAACAACATACGGATAAAGGAGCAAGAAATAGAAAACACGACAGAAATTCAAAATGTGAATATATGAACAGATAATCTTCAAACTGTGCAACGTTATAAAATNAAGTTTTATTTATTAACATAGTGTTTTTTTAACAACATACGGATAAAGGAGCAAGAAATAGAAAACACGACAGAAATTCAAAATGTGAATATATGAACAGATAATCTTCAAACTGTGCAACGTTATAAAGAGTTTTCAAATTAAGTTGAAAGGCAAGTTAATCAGTAAGCTGCAATTAATTAGAAATTCGGCAGCAAACGATCGTTGCGAATGAACAAGTCACAACTAACTAAACAGTAAAATTAACAAACAAGTTACAATTGTTAGCATAGATAAAGATTAATTCGTAGAATAATGGAACAAAGATGCTCGTAAAATGTAATGTTTCGAAAATTGCACGACGTTACAGAGAGAGTGTAGCCCAAAGAACCTGGCCTTGGTTGGCTACCACGACCGTTTACGGTCGCAGGATGTGTCGGTGGCGATGCGGCGGTCCTCGCCGGCGGAGGAAAGCATAGGTGACTAACGGAGGCCGGTGATGGTAACAAACGACGATGAGTGGGGCAGAGGCAGGGGTTGGGGATGGAGGTAGCTGGATGACTGGCGGCGGAAGCGTCGTCATGGCGACGCATCGATCAGCCACCGCCACGCGGAATCGAGTCGGAGCCGAGGCCACATCACACACTGCCGGCCGCGACCAGCCGCGCCGAACCGCGCCGCCGCCACGCTCCTCGCGATAGATTCACACGCGTGCATTCACCGACGCATCCCGACACCAAGATTACGCGTACCGTTCGGAATCGAACGTGGCCACAAATTTGTTCAGACGCGAGTTAATTCGTCGTCACTCGGCTTCTCTCTATTCGTACATCGTCTTCATTTCGATTGAGTCATTATGCCGTCTTTGTATATTTGCACGATGTACTTTTCCCTCCTTTATTTTTTGAAGAACTTTACGCGAAACTCCCCGAGGAACTCTCTCGATAGGTACAACTTCAATAGTCGTACGTTCTTGATGGAATGAAAGCAAAATGTTGGTACGACTGATCTGGTACAGTTCCGGTTGGGAATAATTGATAGGACCGGAAGTAGAAGAAGAAATCGGCCGTTCGATGGTCGAGGTCAGGGTTCTCTTGGGGATTTAGATGAATGGGCGCTGTTGAGAGTAGTTGGACTTATTTGGTGTATTTTATATAGAATTGTCATGTGTTGCAAGATTTACGTATGTACAAATTCATACAAGTTTTTTTTTACAGACGAATCCTTTCCTTTCGAACATATACTAAAAATATATAATACTTTGTTTCTGATCCACTTGTACAACCAACGTTGTACTTAACATCAGATCGTACTTTAATTTTTAATAAAATGTTTTACGCGATGAGATGCATAATATATTCTACACATACGACGATATGATAGAACATCTTAAAATCCTCCTTTCGTTATCTATCGTCCTGCAAACCTACTCTTACAATTAGCTCAAAAAAAGAAGAAGAAGAAGAAGAAGAAGAAGAAGAAGTATTCGATAAGGCTTTCAAGTTCAAACGAGAACACCTGACTTTGCTTGATCACGCGATCTAGGTCTCTGAAAGAAAGGGTGTACGGGGTCCGTTCGACTGCCACAGTTCAGGCTAGCTTCCGGTGGCCAGCCGGCACAGAGGTGTTACGTCGAAGCGGTTGTCGTTGGTCGATCGATCCTCCTGGAGAGCCTGCAGAAACCAGCCGTCGTCGTCATCGCCGTCGTCGGCGACTACATCGTCCCAACCCGCGTTCCCTGGCCTTCCAGTTCCAAGCTTGGACTGAATACCACTGATTGTCCTCCGCTTTCTCGCTCTATCGCCCTCTTTTCCCTTTCCTTCGTGCACCGCCTTCAACCCCTCTTCTCTCTCTCTCTCTCTCCCTCCCCATCGCTTCTATCTCTTTCTTTCTGCGAACCTCGTTGGAAAGCCTCGAACCTCGGCTCTTCACTCGTAACCACCCTCATCCTCCGCGCCACTCCACCCGAAACCCACCCCGTGGCACCCTATCCTCCACGGTGCCGTGCTACTCCTACCCACTCCACGATAATGATGGCAATCAGACCCTCAGAAAGGATTTCAGGAAATTCTCTCGCCTTTTTGTCGGCAGCCGGGGCGGAGGCGGACGCCACAAACACCGGTCGCCGTCGTCGTCAACGTCGTCCTCTCGCTTGGTTATAGTCTCGCGTCGTCGTTCTCCTTTCTCTTCTTTCGCCTGGCCTCTTCTTCCTCTATCGCGCCGCTCGTGGCCGCGATCCCTCACGCGTCTACCAATAGCTTTCTTTCTTTCTTTCTCTCTCTCTCTCTCTCTTTTTCTCTCTTTCGATCGACTACGACGCGACAGCGAAACTTACCCTGTCGATATATACGCGTGACGCGTTCGAATTAGAGATGAGCGAGCGTGTGCAGCTTCGCGTCGTCGGTGTATCGACTATTTTCTATTTTTGATCTCGTGATGATCAATATAGCTTGGTTTTTGTTTCACACTGACGTGGATGAGTGTTTGAACATTTATTACCAACCGAAGGTGTTCTTACAATCGGTCTTCTTCCCCCTTTTTTTCTTATTTATTCTAAGTTGTCATTGTATTCGTCGATCCATCGTTAGATTTCTGTCTTTTTCACCACAGTCATCGCACAGTTACTAGAAGTTTAAGTCGTTGTACTCGCAGCAGTTATAATTATATACATTTAATATTAATTATATACATTTTTCCATGTGCACTAAGATTTCGTGTTTGATTTATAGTCATCCTTCAGAATTGTTTTTCAAACATCGTATACATGTATAGTCATCATCTCGTAATAATAATTCTACTTCCATTTTATAGTGTCATCGTTAATTATTACTCATACCAGATAATTATAGGTAATTACATATTCTGATTAATAATATAAATTTAAATTTCGAATATTATTATTGCATATTATTATTTATACAATATTATGATTTTAATATGATTTAAATTATATTACAGATAATTAGAAATATATGTATGTATATGTTTATTCACGTACGATAAAATTCGATTTCGACTATTCTTAATTTCTTAACACTGACTGGCAAAATCAAAGTGACTGGAGTCACTTTGCACAGAATGAAACTCGCCGTCAGTTCACGTTCGTTTTTCTAATGACTACGCCCTGCCCTAGTTTCGCAGCGACTCGCTGGAAAAAGATTTTCCGAAGAATGGTTTTTGGCGCCTCTGGGACACTTTGAACGGCGAAATTTCAAAAG
>NIPQ01110338.1:0-15371 GCA_002806875.1 Lepidotrigona ventralis hoosana | reverse complement strand
TTTTTATTCATTTTCATATTAAATTGATAGTATGCAATGCAATAATATTATTTTAAACTAAGTTATAAATTAAAAATAAATTAAAAATAAATATGCTTTGTAAGTTCCTATTTTTTTATTTCTAACTAAAAGCATCTATACTTTATCTAAACTACTTTTGTCGTGTCCGGATTCCATTATTTTCTCTTCGAAGACATCTGAATTTATGTAATTAAATATTCTATAGTAATGTTTACAAATCAGCAAGCATATTTGAAAAATATGTTTTGACAAAGTCATGTTTATTGTTATTGAGAGCTCTATGTTACTATCAGTATTATCTTTCTGTAATAAACACAAAACGTACAAAAATTTTATTATTCTTCTAATTATATTTTATCCAAGATTTTAGAAAAATTACGATGATAAGAGCTTATGAAATTATAATTTTAAAGATATAATTCATAAAATATAACAATTACTTATCTTTCGAAAGATATGATGAAATGCAACAGAGCATAGAAACTTTTCTAACAGCTGTTTTAACTGATCGTCTCTCAATATTTTAATAGTTATTAGCACGTACTTAATTCTATATATTAAAACAAACGATGATATTACACTAATCAATATTCATGGTGCACTTCTTACTTTGTAAGATTTCAAATCTCACCATATTTTTTTACGAATCTTGATTAACCCATTGAATTTCGATTGATCCAAGTTGTTTATCTCCTGATTACGCTGGTTAATCAAGATCCGAATGTAAATTCAATGAATAAATTCGACTGTTTTACGTTCGACATTAGTGTCTCCGCATGCAAAGTTTCACGTATCTCGCTAGTGTCTCATTCCTTAAAATTCTCAATTTTACTGTAACTGTTTCGGTTTAAAGCGGCAAGAGAAAACACGGTTGACATTTTTAGATTGGAACAGCTGTACAAAAGTATACCGTAACTCTTGAAGCGTATGCTTTAAGAAGAGCCCTCGTTTTCATTTCAGTTCTGTACAAAATAGCAGTTGTTTAGTCAAGTTTATTTAGCCGACTGCTTGCTGTTTACCGTGCTTGAGCCGATTGCTCATTTAGAAACTAAAGCACAAAAGTTTCGTCCAACGATCTAAATCTTCTAGCGTTTTAGAAATCTAGCGTTTTAGAAAAAGATACGATTTAGGGTAGTTCGTTTCCATTGCAATCGACAATTTGAGTAATCAATAAAGTTTAGATAAGCCAGGAAACTATTAATCTTCACTTGATGTCTTCTTGCTGTAGTGTTTGGTTTTAATTTTTAAATATAGGGTGACATGTCCAATAAATGCTTAAGTTACTCATGTTATGTGCTAAAAATTAACACTTCTCATGTCCTTTCCATGTTAAAATTTATATATATTTATATAGTTTCAATGAAAATTCTTAAAACGGTTTTCCTGCTACTTAGAAAAGATGTTTTCTAAATTGTGCTACAATCGGCCAAGGGATTTACAAACAAAAAATAAAGAATAATGTAGTAACAAACAAGAATAAGTCAAGTTATATTCAAAATTTTTTAAAAAATATGCAATATTGTCTATTTATATATACTAATGGTATCGTATATACGTCTATTGAAAAATACGTTTTCTTTAAAAATATTCTCTTCATTTATGTTGATTTATTCATTTTTCACATAATCCTACGCTTTTGACAGAAACTTCTATTGAAGACTATAACTATCTAATATTCAAGGATTAAATGACACTCTGTGAGTTTTTAACAGATTTACAATTTAAGTATTTATTCATTGGACGAGTTATCCTATTCGAGTCTTGTTACAGTATTCATAAAATTTCAAAATACTTTATATAACATATCATATATTTATAAATCATTCTTATACATTTATAAGTAACTATGGTTTGGGAAAAATAAAAACTGGAACAAATGTTAATAGAAATAATATTGTGTTCGAATCTGATAACTTCTATTATCATAAATCACACGCAGGCGTCACATGTTTGTCACAACGTGTGATAAAATGTGAAAATGTCTTTGATCTTCCCTGTAACCTATTTCGCTGACCTGAAACCCTGTGTGCCATCAACTTTGATGGTCATTATTTACCAGCGTTCATATAGAATTTCAAAACAATATTATCAACCATAGATATGTTGTATGCATGTTTATGTAATTTCATATTTTTCAGAAAACTAATTTAAAAAATGGAATTTAATTGTAAGACGAAATTGATTTTATCCAAAAATATTATAAATATTTACTTGAATTATATTTGGATATTGTACATTTTATACATTCTGTGTGCTTTTGTAAGTTTCAATTTTCTATAAATGCTTGAGATTCAGAATCTGATTACATTATTTATGAGCTTTAAATATAAATTTGTCCATTTTCGAAGGCGATTTTTTCTACATTAAATTATATTGTTAAACAGGATACGAACACCGATTTAATTAACATTTATTTTATCACATTGGAAAGCTGTTACTAAAAAATCTTGTTATAATTTTTCTGAAATTAAAGCCTGTTCAGTAAATATATTTAATATAATATATATAAATTACTTTATTTATTTATTATTATTATTTTTATTTTATAAATTATTTTTATTTTACTGAAATAATTTTAGTTCTACATACATTATTTTTAATTAATTAAATATTTTGTTATTTGAAGATCACGAATTGAATCAACCATTTTGGATGACATGTACTGACTCACAATTAGAAATATCAGAAATATTGAAAATAATATTTTGTAAAATTTGTTGATTCTTTTGTCAAATTTCTCAAATTTTTCATTAAATGTCAATTTTTTTTAAAATTTATTAACTTTTTATTCAATTTCATATTAACAATTAATGAACAAGCATCAATATTTATACATTAACAATTAAATTTCGATTTTTGTCCAAAAGTCATTTGATCGTGCGTTATATCATAATCCAAATGAAAATATTCGAGTATTCCTCACTCTTATTTCCTCTAGTGACAAGAATAATTATAGAATATTTGAAATCGCTTGTTTTTCGCTTTCTTATTATTATATTATTGTAATTAAACTGCGGATTTTTATGTAAATCCATAGTTTTGGGACAAATAAAATAAAAAATTGTTTATTGGAATTATTATTGGGAGGAATTTTATATATANAAATTGTTTATTGGAATTATTATTGGGAGGAATTTTATATATATTTTGCGTGTTATTTTCTGTGCAATTCTATTTCATACAAATACATTATTATTGTATTATTTCTTGCGTAGGATTGAGATTTCCAAGATTGATAATTTCTTGATACGTTGGAACTTGTAAAAATATACAAACTGATATATACGTAAGATCTAGAGAAAATGAATAACGTTGTAGATGGAATATTTCATGAACCTGATAAAGTAGGTACATACATAGGTATGCCTAGGAAGTTTCCTCAAAGTCCAAAGTTGTCACAGAGCGACGAGAACTCGGTCGATTCTCTACGAGTCTACGGTGCAAACATAATATGTTATATATGGACTACACGTTTCCAGCGTTCTGTTGGAAAAAGCCACAACAGATAGGTATACACACAGAGTAGATTTTAAAATAAGATTTCTCTTTCTTAAGAAATGTCTAAGAGTACTTAAATATCCAGAGTACTTCGTGTATTTTATACGCGTACGATGTAGGCATGGAAATGTATTGAAATCGGTCGAAGAATAAATAAAGTTCATTTTAATGTAAACGATAGGAAATGATGTTACCGACTCCAAAATCTTTGATCGAAATTTATAAAATTATAATTATTTCAAATGATATGAAACTACTTATTAATTCATTAATTTATATAACTTATTATTATAATTTATATCAATTAAGTAAAAATTGATTAAAACTGTATAATCTATGATAGATCTTTTTTGTTTTTTAATATCTTTATTCAAAGTAATGAATTATGATAACAAATTATTAGAAAAAGATAACAAATTATTAGAAAAGCTCAGAAGTAGATATCCCCAATTTCTGTGGAGAATTTTATTTATTTCCTATTCGTGTTTTTTCATTAATAAATAAACAAGTGATTGAAATGAATCACATTTACACACGTGCTCACTGATAGCTATTCCAATTCCACATATGTACGTGATATTCGCAGATAACCATTGACAACAAAAGCTAACAAAACTGTGACGTTCACTGTGCAATTATTAAATTCGTGTGGAAAAATCACGCGGACAAAATTTTGAAAAATTTAATAAATTTTTCGGTCAACACAATTAATACTATTTTTTTAAAAAAAAGGAAAATTATTTTTATAGAATATAAAAATTATTAAATAGTATTCAACATAATGACCTTAAATTTGAAAAACTATGTTTCTAACGTTACGCGGCAGATTCCATGGTTATTATAAGTCATTTTGGTCAAATGTTACCGCCTGTCGAGAATCTGATTGAAAGATTGTAAAATAGTTGAAAATAGTACGACAACTTTTTAATCATATATTAATACTTTTTGTCCATTATTTTCTTCCCTTCGTGAGTGCCTTTCTCCGGGATTTTTTACTGCTTTTTCCTAACTGTTAAAAATTTGAACAACTCTGATTATAGGTTCAAAGCAATTGCTACAAAATTTTATGAATAGAAACATAAAAAGAAATAATTTCTTCCTCTCAAGATGTGACTTAACTTGAATAAAAATTATTTTCAGTTTTTTATTGTCAATGAAAAGTAAAAGCAAATTTGAGCATTAAAGTGATTCTAAATCAATTTAAATAATAATACAGCATTTTGCTTGATTCAATGTTATCTTGAAATTACCAAGCAAGTAATTTTTTCTAATTCTTTTCATTACTTGGCCATTTTTATCTTATTTTGTATTTGTCTGTGCAAATAATTTCTTAAATAAATTCTGATTCTATCGTGTATTTTATTTGGATTAACTGAAATAAACGATCATTTACAGATGATTTATTTGATTTAATATTCTTTCTATCGTCGAAAATAAATCACGGAAGAACATCGAGTTCCAAGATGGTTGATTAATTGTCTAATTAATTACCGTCAAGAATAATGTAGTGGAATTACTATAACGATGAAATAATTAAGAAACAGACAGGGGCTGCAAGAAGCAGTTCCTTGATGTATGATAAACGGAAACGGCTTACGCCAAAATCAAGACATCTGACTTGACTATAAACAAGAGCGCTGCAGGCAATAGATGTGAACTGATGTGCATAATTGCTCTAGCATAATATACATATGTACATACATACATGGTATACAATATAGGTATTTAAGGGTGATATTGTTCGTGATATTATTCGTTTATAAACTACGTAGTTACATTCGTTTGAGAATAATGTACAGTGCAGTGGTGTTCGGTAAGTAAATAATGTAAATAAATTTTTATTTTATTAAATTATAGAAACTATATGAATAATTGGTATAAATAATAAACTATATAAATAATATAAATAAAGTTATTTATTATTTGTGAATTCATAATAAAACGCAGAAATTATTTTCTTATTTGGACAGGTTTAAATTAATTAATTAGAATAATAACTTTAATTGTTATTTTAATTATTTGTTAATTATTTGACAGATGCAGATTTAATTTTCGTTTATTATTTACTACAATAGCGAATTAAATAGATTTTTGGACAGTTTGTTTAAGGAAAGAGTAATTTTAAAAATGTACATATTTTATGAACTGCATTCTCGTTTATTTTGAACAAAATGATTATTAGGACATGAAATTTTCTCGCACTTATTATTTAATTTATGGCAATATTTTAATATGAGGTAAATAATCTATGTACATACATAATGTAAATAAATATTATGAATTGACGAGTAGAAATTTCAAGTAATTATTAAACCCGTGTCCAGTATGTCCAAAATCAAAGAAAAACTTATGAACAAAATTAGAAAAAACTTAGATAAAGATATCGTTAGAATTATTAAAAGAATAAATAAAAAATATATAATATTCCTTGTCGTTAGCGTTATCTTTGAAAAAGAAAAACGAACTCGGAACTGTTAAAATAGAGACTTAATGTTTTGAAATTTAGTTATTTAGCAATTGAGACAACAAATTGAGTAGCAAAGTGATATCTCGATTGAAAGCAGAATTGAATAAAATTTTCTCAAAAAATATTTCAAATACTATTTTAAATAATTGTTGTTTCTAAAATTTAAATAGAATACTATTTAACTAAAATACTATTTAACTAACTAGAATACTATTTAACTAAAATAAAACTAGGTAAAATTTGGAGGGAAAATATTTCTAATATTTATTAATATTTATTTAATATTAGATAAGATATTAAATAAAATAATATAATAGTTATAGTGAATATATCGTTGGTAATATTAAATCTTCAAAATATATTGAACACTTTGATTTCGATAATTTTGAATTTCGAAAATCGAAGTTTAACTTTGTCAATATTTGCAAAATCTCATTATTCGATCATACATAAAAATCCGCGCATCGAAGCGTCACGAATTGACGCGTTAATGGATATCAGTTTTTTTGACTTGTAAAATTATCGGCTAGAAAATTTGAGCAATTTGAAAATTTGCCGTGATTGATGTGTCATTAAAAGCTATCATTTGATACGAAATCCATTTCCAAAATCGAGGCGATTTTTCGCTCACTCTTAATGTTCTTCTGACTAACAATCAAAATGTTATCACAATTAAAAAGTTTAAGATATAATGAAATATCTTATAATTAACTAATTCTAGAATCTTGTTTGTTATAAGATTCATATTACATGTATGTATATGTAGTTAAAGATGGTATCTACATATCTATATTCTTAATACGAAATGTAAATAAATAAAATAAGAAGAGAGATCTCGTTTTTAAGAAAATCGAGTTTGAAAATCTACCAAGTAGACTTGAAGTTAGTTAATTCTACACGCGACAGAAAAGAACAATTGTAACAGGAGGTGCGAAAATATGTAAAAAAGAACAAAATTTTTGCCTAAGATGCTTTCATAGATGCTTTTCATAGACTCAAGTTTGAAAATACCAAGTACGCGTGCACCAAGATAATTTTTAACGAAACATATTCAAAGTCTATGTTCATGGAAATGAAGCATTAAAAAATTTTATTCCATATTTCTGCACGTGGGATAACCTCTTGTTAATTACTTTTTTCTGTCACATCTAAGATTAGGTAAATTTAAGTACCTAATAAATTTTCAAACTCGATTTTGTTGAAAACCAAGTCTTGAATCAAAAAATTTTATTCCATTTTTTTTCTTATTTCTTTGTGAGGAATCATCTCCTGCTCACTTGTTATGTTATTCCGATACCCTGTATACATATGTACATATATGAATAAAAAGGTGATAGAAAGAAGATCAAGACTCATGCAGATTTCGTCTCAGCGTCAAAAGGGAAAAAATACAGAAAAATACTGTTAATGGATATACTCATAAGCATTAACATTTATGACGTTAAAGTGTAACTTGTATGACGTTATTGAATGTGACACAAGTTGACATGTTATACACAAGTATATATACAAGAATGAATGTTGTTTAATTTATTATGTTGAAATTTTATACGTTACGCACATCGTGTGTGTAAATGCACAAATTTATAATTAACCCTTTCGTTATCGTAGACGAGATATCTCGCTACAACTATGTCGATTGTGCAACCACCGACGAGATATCTTGCTTCACAGCACACTTTCGCAATTCCATTTCGTTAGTGGTGTTGCACAATCGACACAGTTTTGGCGAGATATCTCGTTCACGGTAGCAAAATTAAATTGAATGTACAAAATTTTAAATTATATTTCTCCGCGTTCGTTGTAAGCATTTTGATTTAATGAGAAAAGATATTCGTTGGATCATTCGTTGTAAGGTTATCCATTATAGGATACCGTATTTTCAATTCTATTAAATAAAAAAATAAAATTAAATAAATAAAAGTCCGTGCATGTTAATGGATCTTTTTCTGACTCTTTACTGAAATATCTGTCGGTCACAACAGAAAAGTTGTGAATAATATCAAATCCAGTTCCAAAATTGAGAGACCAAGAACAGATTTTTTTCAATTATTCTTTCTCGTAAATATATAAAAAGTCGTATCTTCTGATTTAGTTCTGTATGAATTATACGTGCATGATGCCTCAATATTGCAGTAGGAGCTATACTAAATAAAAAAAAAATTGAAAATAAAGAAATTTTTTCATATAAATCGTCATTCTCGAGTTTGATGTCAAAAATTTTTTTTCTGTTTAGAGCCTCATTTTCAAGAAGATAGGATTTGAAAGGTTCAATTAAAAATTGGCTTAGTGAACGCGTATTTGGTAAATTTTCAAATTTAATTTTCTCGAAAACGAAGCTTCAAAAATTTTTTTTCTGTTTAGAGCCTCATTTTCAAGAAGATAGGATTTGAAAGGTTCAATTAAAAATTGGCTTAGTGAACGCGTATTTGGTAAATTTTCAAATTTAATTTTCTCGAAAACGAAGCATCTTCGAGAAATCAGAAAAATCGTATTCTACAATTTTAATTTATTTTTGCAGATCTTCTATTCATTATTTATTCCTAATCAATTCAGAGTTAGCTGAATTTAGTTGATAAATTTTCATACTAGACTTTCTCGAAGAAACGAAGCCTAAATTGATGAAATGATGGAAATTTTCAATATACATATTTTTAAAATCATAAAATCCTTCTTGGTTTTACCTTAATCATTGGAATACTCTGTATGCATATTCGATGACTTTCTCGAAGAAACGAAGCCTAAATTGATGAAATGATGGAAATTTTCAATATACATATTTTTAAAATCATAAAATCCTTCTTGGTTTTACCTTAATCATTGGAATACTCTGTATGCATATTCGATCACAGTAATTGGCAAAGAATTTCGGAATATTAAACAAGACGCTCAAATGATAATTTGTTCTGATTTCACGTATGATAGGAAAAGTTAAGTTTGATTAGCTCTCAAGTGAAATAACGTCGTCTATATTCGACGAACATTCGGAAACGCTCTAAAACCGGAGTGCCAGTGTCTGCAAACGTACATATTTCATTTCTGATGTATGATAGGAAAAGTTAAGTTTGATTAGCTCTCAAGTGAAATAACGTCGTCTATATTCGACGAACATTCGGAAACGCTCTAAAACCGGAGTGCCAGTGTCTGCAAACGTACATATTTCATTTCTGAAGATACGTGAAAAAGTTTCCAACTCTGGCTGAGTGGAACATAGTAATCCCGGAAATGTAGGGAATGTAAATTAAAAAATTTCAACGGCGCAGCGCGCCGCTTCGACTTAAGTAGCTTAGGAAGTATTATGATACGTGAAAAAGTTTCCAACTCTGGCTGAGTGGAACATAGTAATCCCGGAAATGTAGGGAATGTAAATTAAAAAATTTCAACGGCGCAGCGCGCCGCTTCGACTTAAGTAGCTTAGGAAGTATTATCCGTGAAAATTCGTAGGTAAAAATTACCCCGGTATAATTTTATTCGCTGTTCGTTATTTCAACTAATAAGGTACAGGAATCACAGGAGAAATCCCAGTTGTGTTACACGAATTTTTTCGCAGTTGAATTTTGAAACTGTCTGCCTTTATTGGTTATAGCATCGGAAATATCTTCTTTTATATTTTAACGCCTAACTGATATCATTGGAAGTCATAGAAATTTGGGTTTTACATTGTTCCATTTTGAAACTTTTTATTTAATTTAATTTCTATTACTTGTCTCTGTTATATAGAAAATATGAAATACAAAATAAGATAGAACACAAAACGATACAAATAAATAAAATAAAATAAACGAATCTTTTACAAAAATACTTTTTATAGTCATTTATGATGCAATGATAGTAATTGAGGGTTAAGTTGACGAATCTTATTAGTTGTTTAAACTTTTGCTCATTCTATTTTGATTAATTTTTTTAAAAATTCACAAGTTATTTTATCGTATAAAAGTACTTTAACAGGTAAGAATATTTTTATCCTTAAAGTTAGGTTGTTGCGGACGAAATGATCAGGCAATAATACAAATTTTCAATATTAGCTTTTCTTTTTAAATAACGTTTTTAAACTAGTTTAGTTCTCTAAAAATAATATTAATCAAATTTTGATTAATCACATTCGATATATATTATATATCATTGTGAAACAATATCATAATTTAATTATCACAACTGAAATTTTTAGTTAATTGTTGGTAATAATTGAGAGGTTGATTACCAAGAAGAAACCATGTCATGATAATAACCTCATAAGATATATGAAAAATAGTGTTGCGAAGTTATAATAAATATCAACTAATTTAAAGTAATTATTTAAAGCATCGACAATATATATTATTGTACATTATTGTATTATTTATTGTATATTATTCTATGAATAATTTGAATTATAAATACTAGGAAATCGAGAACTTGCGGAAATAAAGCAACAACATGGCCTGGTAGAATGTCTCTTGAAAGGTTGTAAGCATTATATACAAATCGCAAAATATAGCTAGCAGTTTCTTACGGAAAAGGAAAGAAAATTATGAACAAAACAAGCAATCTGGCGGACCGTTGCGTAGTGTTCTCATAATGATTGTAAAACAGGTAGTGATGATTGTTATTATAATTGTTATTATCGCGGACAATAGCTTCAGCGTCGTAAATAATGAAAACATTTTCAATTAGAATGTGATTCAAGTTTAATACAAAAGTTTATTCAAAAGTGTATTCATAAGAGAAATAGGAATGAATACGTTGCATATTTGAAAAGGCCTTTGCTCTTTATAAATAAAAACTTTCGTTCTGTGTTTCCTTATACTCTAATTTCTCTGATGTAATTTTTATGTTTTAATAGTCGGTAGTTTTAATATTAAAGATAGAAGTAAAAAGATCTTTTCTTCTAATTTTTATTCTGTAATACTTAAAATCTGCAAAATTAATTATCTTAGTAATTACACGATCGTTTGTGACATTTTACGATTACATTGTTGGATGCAAAAGGCTCTCATTGACAAAGTCAATTTTGAAAAAAACGCTTCATTTAAAATTGAAATATTTTGAAGATGTTGTAAAATTACCTATAATATTAAAAAAAATTATATTGCTTGTATTTCTGTATTTTCATTAAAATAATCCGAAGTACGTTAAAAATGGAGTAATTTTATAATTATATAGTTGATGGTTCACTTTATCGAATCCAATGATTTTCGAACACTTTGTTTATAGAAATTATTAGTTTGAACAACTTTTTCTCGTACATTATTTTTTTATTTTTCGAAATGTTTTGAGATTTAATGCGTGCTGTTCTACTGATTAATCTACCGCTAGGTAGATTTATCTGAAATCTTACGGCGTGGCAACCGAATTAAAATTATTATCCCAATCCTAATCATTCAATTAGCTAGGTTGATTATCTGTTTAGGATCTGAGACAACATTTTTAATCATTTTAAACAATTCTAAAATGAAACATAAACTTGTTGCGTTACGAGTTTCCAATATAATTAAGGATGAGTTAGGATATGAAAGGTACTTCATATATCGAAACCCTTCAAAGTTTAAGAAAGTTTCGAGTTTCGAGAATTCATACTTTTTTTTCATACTCTTAAAATTCAGGTTAAAAAAAATGTATGAAATCAGTGAATAAAGATTTATTTGCGTGAATAAACTTTTAATTCATGTGTATCTCGAATGTTTATTGTAAGATGCTTCGCTCTGTGATTAATTTTTATTTTTAATGATGTAATTAGACGTGTAATCAATTGTAATTTCACAACGATAATATAAAATATCAAAATATCCAAATTTAAACAAAAAAAAAATCTTATTACACTACCCATCAACATCTATATCTAAAAGACTTTTCAATACATCTGGCACTATAGTCGACGAAAGAGAAAGTAGAGTAGATCTAGAAAGTGTTCGCATGTTAATATTTTTAAATAAAAAACAGATATTTTATATGTTATTATGTTTTTGTTCGTATTTCGTTTAACTGTACTTAATAAATATTTATATAAAAATATTAACAACCAGTTTTCGAAACAAGAAATTCGTCTTATAAAATAAAATTAGCACTTCAAGTTTCAAGAGCTTTGAAAGTTTCGAAAATTTCGAGAGGAGATTTCGTTTCAGATTCCAATTTCGAAAAATTCAAAAATTAGTTTCGAACTCATTTTCAAACATGTATAATCATGCTCGTAGATAAACTTAGCGACATATAACCCGCATCAAAGTAAAAATCATAGAAGTTTCTTCATGATAATCTCGAAAACCTAAAGTCGAGGAAAATGTTGACCGAAATGTTAGTTTCAACATATTCAGCGAGGTGGATTCTAATTTGTATAATTAGCATGAATTTTAATGATACCCTTACTCTGAGACTCTTATTATGTAAAGTGAAAATATACAGAAAATTATAATGTTTTATTTATTTAATGTTTATATAATATTCGAAGGAAATATATTATTATTAAAATAAGAAGTAGTAAAAAAGAAGTAATAAAAAGAAGAGTGATTTAAAAAAACATGAAAATTAAATAGATAATAAAAAGTAACAAAAAAATATGCTAAAAATTAAATAATAAAAAGATAGTAAAAAATAATACTACTTTTTAGTTAATTTGATCATTATTTATAGTGATTCAAATTTGAACGAATTTGAAGAAATGTATTTAAACGAAGAAAATAATTATTATATAATTATAATATTGTTAAGTTATTGTAATGTATAAGCTGTGTAATATTGGCTTAAAAAATTCGCTGGAACTCTGTAAATTCTGAGGATACAACAGTTCAAAAAGTACAGAAATTCAAAGGACGTGTGTGAAAAAGAACGTAGAGTTTAATTGAACATTTTACTTCAATCGAGAAGTATCTAATAGCACAATTGTCTAAAATATGTTGCAGTCGTGTGAAGTGCGACGATGTTAACGGAAATAAACAGTTCGATTTTCTCTGTAAGACGAGGACGTTTGTTCGTCTTTCAGGAAAGTCCATCAAAGGCTGCCCGTAAAAGCGGACACGCGCGAGCGCAAGCTGAAGAGTAGGGTGAGGGAAGGGGTGGGCGAGGGTCGTTTCACAGGCGAGTAAGTGTTTTCTTCAATCGTATAATTCCACGGAAACAGCGAGCACCGGTGGCTCGTTTCACGTTGAAGCATCTTCCCGACACGAATGCTAACAGCGCGTAAAATCTGCGAACGTATTTCACACGAGAGAACGTATTTCTCGGTGTTTCTACGTTTTCTTATTGCCAATCGAGTGCATCGCGTCTCTCCTTTCGAGCCGAACTCAACGAGAAAACTAACAACCACGATCCTCGATAATTCGATACTTCGGATCCCAGGTACTTTTCAGACATCACGAACAAACATAAAAGGCACACACGGCTGATTGTAATTTAACGTTCGTTTGCATTACAATAGGTGCACCTCGTTGCTATTTGACAACGACATTTTGTTGTAGTATACAATATCTTTATTAGAAGTTTGCATTGATTTAAATATAGAGTTTTTATTATATTATTAGATTTAACATCGAGATGTACATGTACATGTAGTCATTCACAAGAAACTATGTATACGTACATTTACAAGATATATTTACCAAATATCGAAGATTTAAAGAAGTTATACTCATATAGTTTTCAATTTAATAAATCGGAACGAAATCTACTACACAATTATCATGAAATACAAAGACATTGAGATAAAAACATAATTTGTTCTTATTATTATGTCGCTAAACTAAAGTATCGCTTTTTTAACACGCAATTTTTTTAATAGCACATTCATTCTGTCACATTATAGCTTGAAAGAAATTTGACGTTTTGGTTTTATTTTGATGTCCACATGAAATGNTGTTATATAAAAATATATTTTTTTTTTCTCTTTTTTTTATATATATATATATATATATATATATATATATATATATATATATATAATTGTTTTAAATGTAATTTTACAGTGCTACAAAATTATTTTAAAAAATCAAGCAAATGAATAGATAATTTTCTAGCTGCATTAGATGATATATACAAGAAGAGCAGCCTTGTTTTAATTTTTTATTAAAATATAATATTCTTTTTATTGTAAGTTTATTAGAATTTAATATACAATATTAAATTACTTTAAAGAGAGAGTATAACAATATTTTATCTGAGCACGAGCTAAGATTTTAAACATATGATTAATCAATAGAACCGTTTTATTGCAAGTATGTAAATCATCTTATCCGGTAATCGCTAAAATCGCAAATTTATTCACAAATTAGTTTTTAATTTTAAACCAACGATAATAATAAAATTGCTATTTTATATACAGAATATCACAAAATTATATGTCGCGACTAGCATGATTCTATTTAATTGATACACAAAATTGACTTGACATTAAAAATTCAAAAAATGCAGTTTTTTTTTTATTCGCATTGTGAATTATACTATGAAAACCAACTTCGCAGAAGAAACCGTGAAATGAAAAACACATAAATAATGTAATATAACATATAATATAGTACTGTATAATTAGAATATAATACAGCAAATTGCAAAATGTGCTATAATTTCTGTTTGTGAAACGTGTAAAATTGTTTCGTTAAAATAGTGTTTCTTGGTATAAAAAATGAAACGATTACACTTATTTTTGCTTAGTATGGCCACCTTACCGTAATTTCTTCGATTTATTAATTTTTCGAATATCAAATTGCTGGTGATCCCAACCTCTGGATAGTATATTTCTTTATTATCGATTGCAATCGCGAAAGGTGGTTGATATGTACGGTGTATTTCATCCATTTGCCCCATTAATATTCCCGTCTTCAGGGAACCGTGAAAGCAAGTAGAGGTAAGTAGATGATTTCATGCCAAGACAAGTGGGGTCCGCTTGATGCACGTTCCAAGTTCCTCTGGGCAAGCGGACTCTCGTTATAGGAACCGGTAACACATTGCCCTTCATCTTCGGGGGCTAAGTGAAATTCTTGAGAAGTTTAATTTAATTATACCAGGGGCAACCGAAGCGATTAATCGTGACGTACCAATAACCGAGCTCTTCGTCTTGTACCGAGCGTTGTTGACCCCTCCCCTCCCCCCATTCTCTCTTGTCCGTCTTACATCGATTCCTCGGGTGCGAAAACTTTGGTCATACGGTAAGGAAGACACTTTGGAACGCAGCGTTGCACCGCATCGCGTCGAAATTATAATGGCATTAAATCAGAAACGTTACTATATTTGCACGTTACTTGTGCAAACAACTTTGTACCAATGCCGTTTTGTACCTTCGCGATTAATGCAAATTATATAGTTTATACATGTATTATATATTATAGGTATATGTATAGGTTAATTCTGAGTAAGATGGCTTTCATTGTATGTATAGATTATAAAATGTTTCCGCTTTTTTTTTTTCTTTTAGTGGTAT
>NIPQ01110336.1:0-36782 GCA_002806875.1 Lepidotrigona ventralis hoosana | reverse complement strand
GTGATTTTTAACAGCCGAACCGTTACCATTTCTACTTAGGTTATTCCAGATATGGTTTGACGTTGAAGTCTCCATCGATAAGGAAGTGACTGGTGTTGGGTGATAGGATAATGTCTAGATCGAATAAGTTATTTTGATTTTAGGTAAAATGCAAGCAGCTCCTGGTAAGTGGGGATGTGGATTTTAATCTGATCGAGATGAATTCTATATATGAAAAAGTGGGTTGAGGAATATCTTTTATTTGGATGTCTTTAAGTTATTTTGATTTTAGGTAAAATGCAAGCAGCTCCTGGTAAGTGGGGATGTGGATTTTAATCTGATCGAGATGAATTCTATATATGAAAAAGTGGGTTGAGGAATATCTTTTATTTGGATGTCTTTGCTATGAGTACCCCTTCTCTAAGATTTTTGGAGATTGTAGAAGGTCGATCTTTTTGATAAATATTATAGTTGTTTAGTTTGAAGGTGTCTGGGGGCTTTAATCAAGTTTCGATAATAATGGCTATGTTAGTGTTGTGGTCGGTAAGAAATTTGTGCAGTTCAGTAGTTTTATTTTATTTTTAATACTAATAGCATTGCATAAGATGATATTAAATGTGTTCTATTTTCTAATTCTTTGGCAATTTGTATTGTGGCTTTGACTCTATCAAGGTTATTAGTACATTTAGTATAGTATTTTTGTATTAGAGTGATCATTTTTAAGAAGAGATTGAAGTCAGATCTGACTTTAGTTGATCTATTTGTTCAGTGAGATCGGGACTGTTGTGTTGGTCTATTGGTGATGAAGGATGTTGTGGCTGTGATGTGTGAGAGCTTGTGCATATGTCATGTCTTGTTCAAATTTTTTTATATAACACGCAATTTAACGCGAGTACAATGTTATTGCAAAATAATAAATGNCTAAAATATATATTATATATATATATATATATATATATATATATATATATATATATATATATATATATTCTCTACATAAATTGTATATAAAATATAGATACAGAAGTATCTTGAAATCAGAAAAAATAAAAACTCATAATTAGATTACTGATTTTTCGAGAAATTTATTTATTTTTCTACAAAGTTTTTCTTCAATCGATTATAAAACCTGAATTTTCAAAATAATTACAATAGAATTTCACTTATATCAATTTATCGAAGGATGAATAATTTATATAATTGAAATCCACTGGTTGTCCCGTTTACTAACAATTTTTCGTTTATACAATATAGGAATATAGGCTTAAACAAATGGTTTCAATTAGTAAGAGTTCAATTAATCGAATATTGATTAAAATTTGGTTCAAATAAATTTTATTGTATATAGTTTAATTCCACTTCAATAATATTTATGACAAAATTTTTAAAACAAAAATCGTTGAAAGCTTATTTAAGATCTTTATTTATCAAAAAACCTTTAAGCAGTTTCAATCAGTGTGTGTTTGAAAAGAACTATAATGCATAGATAGAAATCCAAGAATAATTATAACCAGTATGCATTATTATTATTAATTATATTATATAAATACAGTCGTATTTATTATATTGTAGTGATATAATTTAAATGATGTTTATTATATTAAATAACAAAGAAAACGGAAACAAAACAACAAATAATAAATACAAGACAACAATAATTCGAATAAACTCAAACGACACAATCAATTCTTTTATACAACACAAATGACCACTCTTTTGACCNATAATTTAAATGATGTTTATTATATTAAATAACAAAGAAAACGGAAACAAAACAACAAATAATAAATACAAGACAACAATAATTCGAATAAACTCAAACGACACAATCAATTCTTTTATACAACACAAACCACTCTTTTGACTATTCTCATTCAACATTTCTTTTCAAAAAGAAAAGCGCTCGATGTGCTTCTCACATCACAATCATACTTTCTCGTTCATCTCTAGCAAACAGGCCATTAGAAGTAAAAGTAACTAGAAATATAACTACACATTGTAATAATTTCGATACTACAATTAAATACATTTGGGAAGACTTATAAAGATACATGAATTTCAATTCTTAAGCGCACGTTATGCAAATGTTATGTATGTACGAGACATGAAAACTGCTGTTTCTTTGCGAGACTTCTTAAATATTACACACGGATAAACGTGTAATAAAAAAATAAAAAACGTATCATAACTGTAGAATTGCATGAAAATTATAACGAAATCTATAACAAAAGAATTTCTAGAATAAACAATGTCAAAACTATGTGCAATAATAAAATTCATTACAAACAGAATTCACCAATCACACAAACAATTACATACCATTTTTACCATTATTATTATTATTATTATTATTATTATTANATAACAAAAGAATTTCTAGAATAAACAATGTCAAAACTATGTGCAATAATAAAATTCATTACAAACAGAATTCACCAATCACACAAACAATTACATACCATTTTTACCATTATTATTATTATTATTATTTATTATTTATTTATTTTATTATTATTATTTATTTATTTTATTATTATTATCTATTTATTTATTATTTATTATTTTTATTATTATTTTATCAAATAATTTATTAAAGATAATGATTGAATCATGATACACCATATAAAGTAATTACTCTTATAGAAGAGAACAAGAATATTGAAAAAGTATGTAGTCAAGAAATTGAAAAAAAGAAAGTAAAAAACTATATCAACAAAATTTAATTGCTAGTTACAACGATTGCAAAATATCTTTCTAATTTTAGATATTGTAATTGATTTTTGATATTATCATATAAATGATCATATAAATGATAATTTGAAAAACCATATGTGCAATAATAAACAAATATAGAAAAGATTAAAATCAAAACCAGTAAAGAAATATCTCAAGATGACTCCAATGACTCTTGCGTTTGTCCATGCTTTTTATTTCAACTCAAATACGTTCAAAACAGCGAGCAATTTTAATACATTTGACAACAACGAGCAATTTCAATACATTTGAGATCAACAGATTTTGAGAAGGTTGTCGATAATATTCTTTTATTTACAATAGAAGTAATAGCAATTAAACTCGTGTTGAAATAAGATAAGCATATTTCAACATGATTTTCATGATTTTATGACAAAAATTTCATGAAATTATTTTTCATAATTATTTACAAACAGATTGACCACACTGATTTTACTTATCTTTAAACACGTTGTTTTTACTTATCTTTAGATATGTTAAAACATCGTTCTTCCGACATGACGGTTTTATGTTAAATTATGATTAATTATGATTAATGATTATATTTTATATTAAAATCAATCAATGATTTAGGGATATCACAATTTATTTCACTAATAAAATATCTTTTTCGATTGTAATCCAAGAACTAATCACATTTCAATTAATGACGCAAACATTGTGCCTTTATTATTGCTATTAAATAGAAATATGAAGTCGATCACGAATGTGTTAAAATTGAAACCAGTGTAAAAGAATAATTTAAGAATAATTTTGTTAAAATTGAAACCAGTGTAAAAGAATAATTTATTTTTTATTTGTGTCGTGAAGTGAGAAGATACTTCATTAGTTATTTTGGGTATATTATTTACGAAATATGCTTCACAAAATATGAATATAAAAATTGTAGTTCGAAAAAGAGATAATAACATAATTTTTTTAAAATTATTCAAATTAAATTAGTCAAATTAAATATCTATTATAATTTTTTAATTTTTTTAAAATTATTCAAATTAAAATTAGTCAAATTAAATATCTATTATATTTAGTCAGATTTGTGATGTACTTTCCGTCCTCTGGTAGACTGTTGTGAATATGGAAAAAAATTCGTTTATAGAGACGATATTCAAGTTGTATGAAGTACAACTGACATTGAATTATCGTTGATAGCGTTTGATTTACGCAAGAAATTGGGTGAATTAGATTGACAATGAGATAGAATGAAGTCACGTGTTATTCAATCGTGATGAATCACTGCAAAGTGGTATCGTTTGCTACAGCAATGATCGTAGTCAATGGTTTTGATATTGATTTGATTCAAAGCTTTTGGCGCTGATTCTGTAATAATATAAATAATATAGATTTCATTATTTCATTATGTAGGATGGGATCAGAATTCTTGTCTATGCAAGATGATGTTCACAAGCTCGCAGCACAATATATATATCTGATGTTATATACATAATGTTTTATATATATATATATATATATATAATATATTATACATAATAATTGATATAATTAATATAATATATATAATTATAATATATAATATATGTATATATATATATATATATATTGTGTATTTTACTAATTCAGTAGTAACAATATTAAAGTACGAAGCAATAATACGAATAGAATGTTCTATATTTTTCTTTCAACGTTTACAATTACATAATGTGTTCTATTGGATATTTTAATCATGATACTTGGTTCTATTTTAGTTTGAAATAAACTTCAATTTTTACAGAATAGTTTGAGAAATACCGTTATTGTTAGTAGCAATGTTGATATAATGAATTAATAATGATTCATTGCGTGAAAGATAAAAGAAATTTTTTGAAGAAAGATAATGGAAGATATTAACTATAGTTATGTAGAAGAATTAAATAAAATCATTTAAATGATATAAAAAATAATTCAATCCATATTTTTGATTTTGGAAAATCAAATATAATCATACTTTATTGAAATTTTATACGAATTTAAAATGATATATTCTCATTGAATATGGCTCATTCTCATTCTCTTTCCAATTGTTTTCGTCAAGATTGTGCAGAATAATNCATATTTTTGATTTTGGAAAATCAAATATAATCATACTTTATTGAAATTTTATACGAATTTAAAATGATATATTCTCATTGAATATGGCTCATTCTCATTCTCTTTCCAATTGTTTTCGTCAAGATTGTTATCGTGCAGAATAACAAATGGAAAGCGAATTAAAGGGATACTATAGAATTTCCTGACAGAAGCATAGCCAAATCTAAAAATTGAACATGGTTCATTTTTGTTCCATCGATCGGTCCTGTCCATGAAATGATGAAACTAGCAAAATAAGTGACTGCATGATTGTTCGTTGTCTTAGAATCAGGTATTCGAGTTGGGTCACAAAGGTGTCGGTTTGATTTGCACTCTCCACATCAGCCGACACCAAGTGCCAACTCCACCTCCCCATGGTGTGACCTGGAAAACACTGACTTGCCACGGAGCAATGATTATCCCGCACCCTCCCGTTTCCAATTCCTAATTTTCTTATCTCCTTTCCTTGGTCCTTTGTACCTGGTATCTGGTGTAAGTGCTTCTGTGATGATGTAACTCCTCGGATGGTGTGGCATCGTGGGTGTAAAAGCTCACAGTACGACGGCTACCGCGAACAGGTCTCTGTAGCGCTCCATCAAGGATGCAAAGTCCCGGATGTGGGAACAGTTCCTGACTGCCCTGGAGTCGGATCCGTGGGGGCGCCCATACCGGATGGTATTGGCGAAGCTTTGTCCATGGATGCCCCCAGTCACGGAAACAATGGATCCACATTTTCTTGAACCAACTTGTATCATTTTGTTTGATGTAGTTCTTTACATCAAACAAGAGTAAAGGACACTAAAAAAAAACTAGTGATTTTTTTCCTGGTCGGTATTTCAGACCCTGGGACACAAAACTCCATTTGATGTCCGGTCTATGCAAATTAGTCAATGGTAATATGAGGAAATATAATAATTTTAATATTTTAATATTAATAATAATTTAATATTTTAATATTAATAATAATAATTTAATAATGGTTGAAAATTTTGTTAGTTAAAAATTTATATATAAAATCATGTATTAATAATTTTAAAATTTTAATTTGCTATACATTGAAAAAAGTTGTGACAAGTCCGTAAAACATGGATAGACTTCTTTCTGATATAAAGTAGAATGATTTCCATTACTTCATCTATGGTTACTAGCTTCACAATTCGGTATTGAAAGTTTGACAATACTGCAATGGGTTTCAAAATCATGTTGCTGGTTCATTCACTAGTTTCTCAACTCACCGTTGTTTAAACGTAGAGTGCGCTAAAAACCAGTGATTTTTTAGTATGTCGGTATTTCAGGTCACGGGCCACAAAAGTACATAAGATGTGTGCTTGTCTGTGCTTTCACTTTAATATGATCTTGAAAATTCTTTTCGCTTTCAATGAGTGTACGCCTTAAAATAATACAACTTTGTCTCGAACCTTTTCATAAAAATAAAAGTACAGATATGTCTATGTGTCTATGTCTATGTCGCATCTTGCCGTATAAAATTTGATTCCTGTAGAGAATTTGATATCCTGTATAACATTTTAAAAAAATATTGATTTTTTTCGATACTCTGCCCTTTATGTTTTATATCTTTTTATTTAGAATTTTAATTTGTATCACCAATAGTGCTGCAGTCGATACGGCAGGATGTGACACGAAAGTGGTAAAATGGTCAGGTCTCTCAAAACGTGAGACACAAAAAGCATTGGATGTCTGGTCTATCCTATTAGTTAATGATCAAATATATTTATATAAAATTATAATAATTTTCATAACTGAATATAAAAATTTCAATTTTATTATGTGTTGAACTGAAGTAATTCTAAAACTACTTCTATACATATATTACATTTGCTAACAAAAAATAGCTTGGTTAAATATATTTAAATATATTTAAATGATTCATAAATTATTCATTAAATTATCATAAAACAATGATTAATTACATTTTGTAATTATTTTATGTAACATACATGAATCTAAGATAAAATCGAAATATTCATTCATTTGTTTATGAAAAAATTTAATTCGATTAATAACCTTCTTGAAAATATGTGAGAAAGGGTAAAGTATAAAATTTTCCTTCAATTACAGTAAACGGTAAACGTTTCATGATGGCAGTAGGTAACACAAAAATATCGGAAACTCAGGCTAAGTTTTATCCACCTACGTTAATGCCACCTTTTATAGATTCTTATCCTCCAACAAAGTTAGATCTCTCCTTATACGATAGTGGAAGTATTGGTTATTTTCAAAATTACAGGAACGAAACACTATCGAAATTTTCGGTAAGGTCTTCTCCAATACAATTAATTAAAACCTACAATATGGAGTAATTTTTTCATTAATTAATTTATTAAGAATAAAATTTTTTCTTCGTGTATGATCTTTTATCTTCTCTAAGCTATAATTATAATTAGGTGCACATCTGATAATATGAATAAATTTTTAATTTTCTATTACAATTTTTTTATATTTTTAATGAATGTCTGACATGAATGTAATATAAATAATGATAATTGTTATACTAGAAGAAGAAAAATTCGAAAATATTAATAAATAAAATACTATTTGTGATAAAAAGTTAAATTTTTAAAAGAGAAATGTTAACACTAGAATTACCGACGCTTAAGTAAAGTATAAAAGTTATATCAAAGAAATTAGAGTGCTAGAAATAAAAAAAAATTATATTTATGTGTTTTACAGAAAGTCACCCAAATTTCTAGAAAAATATATATATAAATCTGTACAATTTTTCTGAGAAGTTATGAACTTTGATAGTTTTAATATTAATAAAGTTATTACGAATCTTATCTATAAGATCTTCTAATCTTATGCAAGCACATATAAATTTTCAATTATTCAAAATTCATTCCTTGAAAAATATTACATATATAACTATTTCAAATTTTCGAAAAACATATTCGAATGTTCAAAATATTTAAAGCAAATAAACGTAAGATAAATGAAGTTATAAATAAGTATAAGAAAATAAATTATAAACACTTAAAGTGAAAATCAAATAAATGATCGCAATCATGTTTTATTTATAATTGTAATTAATAATTAATATTCAAATGTATATTATATTTTTATATTAATTGAATTAATTGTATAGTTGTTTTCTATAAATAATACAATCGTTTCTGATACATGCGTGTGTGTGTGTGTGTGTATCGGGTAAAAATAAACAAATGTTATGTGTCATTTAGTAAGTTTTATATTTTCCATTTATTAAACTTTTTTAGATTTGTAAATTTCTAACAAAAAATGTCGGATGTTATTTAATTTCTTATTTAAATTGCTACAGTTTTTATTATTTCTTTTATGATATACAGTTATGCTTCTCGTTATGAGACTTATATCACATAGCTCAATTCCACTTTTACTTTTTTTTTTGATATGTTTCAGGTATTACTATTTATTTATGATAAAACTATACGATAATGTAGAAATATTTTATTCAAACTACGATAATCTGTTTACTGTATTATGTGCTTTGCATATTACATTTTTACTTTACATTTATGCCAATTTATTTTTTCATTCATTTTCTATCTGCACTAATAAAATTCGTAAATAGATCGTTCTTTAATAAAAATGTAATGTAATATTTGATAATGAAAATTAATTAAAAATTAAAAGTATTTTACGTTAAATTTAATAATAATAATAATAATAATTTAAATTTTAAAAGTCACTTAACGATCGTTTTAGTACATTGAATTTGTTTTAACATTATTTTCAATTTCCATTATGAAAATAAATAAATGTGTTTTATAGAAAAAACAAATACTGTGCCAATTCTGTGGCTTCCTTCAAACCATGTAGCATTCATTCGAATCAATCTTTTCCATAGTTATTACTACAGAGTTATTAAACGGCTTCCAATCTTCAATTGCGTGCCGGTTCCATAAATTGTTATAACGTTGTTAGTTTTTTAATTTATATAATATTGAAAATTCAAGTTTGAATTATAAAATTGTAAAAATAATATCCAATAAAAAAAGCGTGAAATAATAATTTGATGATCTCGATTACAGCAAATGCGAACAAAATGAACTACAAGAAAAATTGTATAATCTAAATTATATTTGACTATATATCTATCAATTATTTTGAAAATTGTTGCATCAAACTGAAGGACATAAGAAATTATAAATTTAGAAATAGTGATATGAAAGAAACTATTAATCTTATATACAGGTGGTTAATTGCATATTTAGATAGTCCATTTAAGTGAGACCACCTAAATATCTTTTTAAATTTTGATGATGCAACAGATATTTTTTATCTAACATGAATGGTATCGAAAGGCCAATAACTCATAAGAATTTTTTTTCAAGGCCATTTTTTCGGAACTTTCAAGATTATCGATGTTTTTTTTTTTCATACAACTATATATATATGTATTTTTAATTATATTGTGCAGCTGATAAAAAAACACAAAAAGAGCTGATAAAAATACACATATGTAGAGGACCTTGAAAATTTAAGTTTTACATATAAATTTATCTCTATCGAGATCACAGACTTTGGCCATGATATGAAAATCGAGAGTCTAATAGTAAATATAAATAAACATGATAATTTTGACATGATATTCATTTATCGTAAAAGTGATTAGTGTTTCAGGAAAGCAATTCGAATGTACAAAGATACATTCTAATGATACAACTATGTATTTTTTTTTATTGTTTCATGTAACAACAAAAAAATCATTTAAATAGTAAAAAAAAAAAATACATTCAGCTATATAAAGAACATAACCTTCATGTCTAAAAATTTAAGTTTTTTTTTAAAGAATGATTGATTATTTATATTCCATTGAGAAAGACGATTTATAAATATGATTTATAAAATCTGTTCTGTGAAGATCTCGATGTAGAGACAAATGATACGGCTGACATTTCGTATTATGCTAGTTTCAGAAATGCCATTTTCATACTAAAATTTCTTTAGATTCACATGGATTTGTGGATTTTTGTTAATTTTAGCAATATTTTCTTCATTTCTTTCGTTATTAATAGTTTTATTCCTGAAACGTTTTTCATGACACTACCGTTTGTTGAAAATGTTTGACCACTTTTGGATATGTATTTCATGATGGACAATTACGATTAGGAAATATATCTTACTCCTATACTCGAATTGCTTCTCTCAAACACAAGTCACTTTTACCATAAATGATTATTACATGGATTTTTTTCTGCGAGACTCCATTATGAATTACTGACAAATTTCGATACACTGATCGAGTTCAAACTGCTAGAAAAGATTATCATTGACTACGTAATAAATAGTAAATATTAGTTTATTGTTACTTTCGATTGTAGCATCTTAGGCTAGCTTTGTAACTACGATAAAGAAATTTATAGATAAAACATAAATTTTTACATATTTGAATGTATTTTTTATCAGCTACACGATACAATAAAAAAATAGGTATATGAAAAAAAAAAACATCAGTGACCTTGAAAACTCTGAAAAAAATAATCTTAGAAAAAAATATTTTTACCAATGATTGGCCTATTAGACAATGATCTTAATGTTTCTTTAATAAATTATTATACATAGAATATTTATCAACTATACTGTCTGCTCAGTAAGCGATTCATTAAAAAGGCTATTGATGTTCAAAAAGTTCATAATGGCTTACATTTTATTCGTGAGATGTTTGTGAAGAGTTACTCTTATTCGTGATTAGTGTATCGATGTGATTTATTAGCAGCTTGTGGTTTGCGAATGTTTGGTTTGCGTTACATTATGTATTTTGAAGATAAAATAGCACTGACCATTTTAATAATACAATTATCTTTATTTTAAAATTTTTATGAACAAAATAATATTTTCATCAATAATAGTTCGAGCTCATTGAATATAAATTCTGGTGTCGTACAGTTTATAATTTGAAAATTGACTCTTATCATAATTAAAATCGAAAAAGACTTTTATATGATATTAAAAAGTTTTCTCAAAATATCAAAAAGTACTTATGGAAAATATAAATAAGAAATTATACAAGATTTTGGGAAAATAATTTTGTTAAAATTGAAAGTCATCTCTGGGTATTTAATGAAATAAATTGAGCATCTTACAAAAAAATTTTATTCTACATTTTTCATTATATGAAATATTTTCTTGTTGATTATTTATATTTATTCAGTACGAAATTATCCAATTTCAAACTCAATTTTTTTTGAAAACGGCTGTAATAAAAAGATTTTATTTTTTCTTTCTTTTCAACTCATTTTTTCATGTAGAATCATCTCCTGCTCAATTGTATCACTAGTTACAGGACGCTCTGTATATTTTTTACAGATGCTACCATATGAATGGGGAATACAAAAAACTCCTTATAGTCCAAGACCTGACATCGTTGCAGATACAATGAGGCGTAAAATTAATCGCGAGTTAACTATACTTCCAAATGATATCTCAACAATTGATCCTATACGCATGAAGGAAGTTGATGACCTATTTAAAGTACTTCATTTTGCTATTTATTTGCATTGTAGTTTTTTCAAGAAATAATTTTGCAACTTTAATGAATTTTCTTCTAATATTTTCCTCTAATATCCTTTATAATATTTTGTTCTATGTATATACTATTCAAATGCAGTGATTTGAAACTGTGGTAAACTAATATATTCGTATAAGGCAATGTATGAAAATGACAGAAGTGAAATGAAATAAATGATAGGAAGCATAATTTATATATCTAAGTTTCATACAAGATAGTTCTCGCAATTATAATAGATTGTATTTTAAAAATCATAAGTGATACAAAAAAGGAGAATGTAAAGGAGAAAATTAATTGTTATAAGAGGATTTATTTTTTTGCACATTTTATAAATGCAACGATGCACCTAAAAAATGTAGATGCAATTTTTTTTTTTTTAAATGGAATCATACATTTTTTTATACATTAGTTTATCAAGCTCGATCTTCTCCATAGAGAAATATTAACCTATGTATGTCAAAAAATTATTAGTTTGGGAAATTTCTAACTTCAATTTTATAAAATCATAAGAGACATGCATAAAAAATAAGAACAATATGAACATAAAAACATTGCACTCATCGTTCTCGCCTTTTCAACCCTAAGTTAAAATATTTCTTAGATTAATAATTTTTTGACATACATATAAGATATTTGAATAGAAATACTACTTACGAATATTGTAGTTTATTTATTAATAATGTATTAGATACAAAATAAAAGAAGATAATAACAAATGAAAAGAGTATTAGTTCATATCGTCGGTTATTCACTAGTAATTTTTATTTTCTATCCAAATATTTTGCAACTTACATAGGTTAGTATGAATATTTTTTTACTGAGCCTATTTACAATCCTACATACATAGTACTTTCTTTACTGAGCTTCGCCAATTAATGTATAAAAAAGAAAATAATTCTATTTAAGAAAAAAATTTCATTTTTTAAATCCATCGTTGCATTTATAAAAAAAAAAAACGAATAATAAACTTAAAAAAACTTTATCAATAATACTTATCAATAATAAAAGAATGTATGGCTCCGCTTTTGAAAAAGTTGCATCTGTAGTTTCTAGTTCTTGAGCATTTTTTAAAAAAAGTTTAATCTATATTTTCTGTATTTTTATATGCATTTATCATTCGTATATTTTAAAGTTTTATCATTCATCTCCTCCCTTCGACCTTTTTTTTTGACTTCTATTTCTTTGTATGATAATAAAAGCTCAATAGTGTTGTCAACGCCACATGCATTCTCCAACGAAAATGGAAAGGCTGAGTCTAGGAATTGTTAAGTTTAAATAGGATTTAGGCAAAGAGGATGAAACTAAATATAGACAAACATAGAGGCAAAGAAAGTACGAAGGAAGTTAAATCTGAAAGGAAATAAAATCTGTTCGTTGAACCTAGATGATGCGTGTGTATTTCTAAGACTGTGCGAGAACGAAGAAGAAATCCTTGGAAGTAAAAAGTAAGGGGAGAATAAGTAACTAAAACATGGCGAAAACTGAATACATAAAGTTTAGGAATAAAGTTTTTTTCGAAGATTCTCTTGCGATAGCATTCATGCTTAAATTTATTTTGAATAACTATTTTGTAAAAATAATTACCACGTATTATTTATGTATCAAATGTTGCGATGTCGGTTAATAAATTATAAATTAAGAAGTCCGGTGTTACATAGGACTTCTTAATTTATATCACAAAATATATATGAAATATATATCACAAAATATATATGAAAAAGAAAAATACATATGAACAAAATTTAAGATGAATTTCTATCAACTGTTAATTACAAGGTTATTTGTTATTTATAACCATTGTATGGAATTTTCAGAATTTCTTTGTACACTTTGAGTAAAAAGTAAAATAGATAGATTTTGCAAATAAAATATTGACGAACGAGAATAATATATTTTTTTAATTCAATATTCATATTTATATCTTTAGATTTGAACAAGAAATGAAAAACAAACATTTTTCTACATACATTATTTCTATGTTCAAAGTTAAGATGAGAAATAATTATAATTACGAAATTCCTAATAAAACACATTTTTTGATAAAAGTCTTAATGTCTCAGAGCGGTTAGTATTATGAGTTAATTCTTTCTTGCTCCCTTAATGGTTTATAGTGCAATATAATAATCTATCAAGATAATTATCTTAAATTTTTATCAACTATTGTATTAATATGGGTGAACTTACAATTTTGAGATATATAATATATCATTTCCTGTTTAGAATATTAAGAATATTAAGTTATTTCCTATTTAGAATATCAAGTTATTAAGATTATTTAGAATATTTAGAATATTCAGAATATTTAGATCCTATTTAGAATATTTAGAATATTAAGTTGTGTTATTAGCAAAAAATGCTGATAATGACGACAGCGATTAATCATTAGACATTACACAGACAATGTTAAATACTAACAACAATCATATTGAATTATCAGAATCAACATTTATGAATGTTATCAATATTGTAATATCAATATGATTGTAATATGTAACAGTTTCTTGATACTCCACATCTACATTAGTGTACCAACGTGATCAGACAGCGCAAATAATCACGAGTTGATCGGGTTTCGAGATAATTACGCGTTTGATGTTACGTATACGATTTGGAGAGGAATTATTCGAAAGTACATAAACTGTATGACAAGAAGTCATAATGATTAATGTTAGTTATATTACAAATTAATACGGGTCATAATGAACAGTTTAAATTAATTACAATGACTGAAAGTTTCTAATATTAACTATTATGGTGAATCAAAGAATTATTAATATATACAATAATTTTATTATAAACAATATAAATCGATTACAAACGATAATTATTGCCGAAAAACATGTTTATAAAATATTAAACATTTCATTTGTATGTAATGAATAACAAAATAATAACGTATTTTTTAATTAAATCATACGTGTGTCAATACTCTTTTTTATGAAATTTTTCTTGAAATTCTTCTATTTCTAATTCTTCTTTTTTTAGACTATATCGTCAGTGTTCTAAAAGAATACATATTTTTAGAAATAGAAGAATAGACATTAAAAGACACTGAGGAATAAAATTGATGCTTCATATTGATACATTACTTTAATGTTATTTAAGAAACACAAAGGATATATTAATACTTTTTTGATCCATTGTCATTTATGCTCTTTGAATAACCAACTTTTGGATGACGTATAGGAAATTTTATTCATTAATTTGGATTTAAAATAATGTTTGAGAGTATGATAGAATTAGATAAATGCTTTTATCTTGATTTTTGGTCAAACTGAAATTTGATTGTTTTGTATAAAAAATTAAGGATTATATTTTCATAATTAAAATTATCCATGTTATCAACTTAACTTTTAATTATTCAACGAATGTACTTCGCATGCATTAAAATACATACATACATTATATATAATTTGATAATGTCAAAGAATAATTCTTTGATACTTCTTAGTTGTCTTTATTCACAACATATACTTATATACGTACACAATCAAATACAAATAGCTTCACATTTTCTTTATTAGCTCTCTTCATATTATCCATTCGTTTCTATTGATTATTACTATCTATTGTGCATGCTTCTCATTCATGAGATTTCAATTTCTTTCCTTGAGAAGGAATTTTTCTTGAGAAGAAATTTTTAAATGGATTTAGAAACTTTAAAATAAATAAAATATTAAATATAATAAATAAAAAATTAATAATAAAATAAATAAATACTATAAGTAAAAATATCAAAAGTGATTTAAAAACTTTAATAATAGAAAGAAAGTCTCGGCGCAAAGTAATTCCAAATTTTTAAATTTGTAAGAAATTGAAAAAAACTAAATTATATACAGTTTATTTAAACAATCGCGTTAATATTTTGGATTTAACAAAACATTAGTGTGACAAAGGAATACAGATAGAAAATAATACCCCTTACTTTAGACTTGCCTGATTCTTTCATCAAAATGTTGGAAATTAACGAAAGACAAAATCAAATCTTTATTAAGAACTATGACTGTAACTATAGAAATGAAGAATCTAATTCGTTTCATTATCAATAATTTCTTTTTCAGTATTTGCTTCTTCAATAATTTCTGCTTTGAATATTATTTTATATCTAGTATAATGAATTGCGACATATATACTTTTTCAGTAGATGATTAAATTATTAATTTTCAGTTCGTTTATTTTTATTCAAAGGATATACCTGAGATTTTTTTAAGCAGGTAGTGGTGAAACAGCACTAGATTTTAGAGTAAATTCGATTGTCACGCTACAAAGATTACAATGTCCAAAACTTATTATAAACTCATTGGATCTGTTTAATTTTTGTAATACTCATTCGACAATCTATAAGAATGCATAAAACTTCAATAAATACAATTTTATTTAGAAACGGTTTTTAAATCAAGATCTTCAAATGTTCTAATGGTTTCATAGGTGAAACATTAATTTAATTTTAGGCAGTCAAAGATTTTGATCTAATAATAATTATTATTCTTTTACAGATGGTGCAAATTCATCGTAGTCAATACAAAGACCGCACTGGCAGTTTTCATCCTTTAGCTTTTTTCAAGCCCGATTCTTACATGTATCAAAATGCACCAGGAATGACGGAATCGTATGTCTCGAAATATCCAACAAGTTATGTTAAATATAAAATTCCTATGGTTTTGCCATTGACGTATGAAAGAAGGAAGCAAACGCCATACATTCCAGATTTATTTCTTTCTGGCATATATAATAAATCTAGCTGCATTGCTTATAAACGATAACTTCCCACAATGATACCTATTAATATATTCAGATACTAAATTTTGAAACTGTTATCATTTTTAAAAAAAAAAAAAAAGGAAAACGATCATACTATAATAAACTTGGCACATTTTAAAACTTAAAGCCTTTATTTTGAAAAAATATCGCTCATTTTAGACTAACATGTTTTACATCACATAGAAGATACTTTTTTCACAAAACGTTTTACCATCAAATTATAAGTAAATACGGATGTATATTATTAAATAAATAAATTGTATGTTAACGTATTACATATGTACAAGGTAGAAAGTAAAGTTTGTATCATTCAAGGTCAAAATTTTGTTTTATCTATTTATCTATTTACGATAGTTCTCTTAAAAAAATTTTAACACTGCTGAGAGTTGCCTAACAATAAACGATTTTATTCTGGACGCGTGGTGATTCACAGCTACCTGAAGTTTTGATTCTGTGTATATCATTTAATTATTTACTGATACTGCCATATCTTATCATTCCATTTATTATGAAAGCCATAATTTATTAGAGAAGCAACTCTCATCAAGCGAAATATTACAAACGTAAACGAAATAGACGAAATTCTGCTGCAGTGAAGTTGACATAAAGCGGACCATAATCAAATGATAAAATTAACTCGAAATATAAACACATTACACGTCTGTGCCATTGCACCGATTTAAAAAAATGATAAATGATTATTAAACTTTTTTGCCATTTTTTAGGAAAATTACTAGATTGATTCCTCGGAAAAATTTCATCTTCCTGGTGAGTAGAATACAATACAACTAAAAAGAATTTTGATCTTGAAATTCAAAGTCAAGATCAATTTTGTGACAAGTTCTTTATATGTATCTCCATCAAATCGAAGATGTAAAATTCATCTATAATAGCTTGGTACAAACTTTTCTTTCCATCCTGTATATAGAAAACCTATAAATAAATAATTATTAGTCGATGAATTGATTTAATTGATGAAATCAAAGAATTATAAAACAACGTTTTATAAAATAACAATTTTTTTTAAAAACAATTTTTTTTTAAAATCTTTTATTAAACAATAATTTTTTTATAAAATAACAATTAGTTCAAAATAAGAATAATTAATAGAAAAGTTTTATTTTGTATTTGATATTTATTTTTATTACGTAAAATTTCATAATATTATATATACATGTATATATTATGTAATAATCATACATTTCTGCCATATTATTGCTAAATTGATGGAAAATAAATCCTTGTTTTTAGCATGGTATTATTTATCGCACAATTATGATATTAATTGTCTATTTTTTCATTCTTTTTACAAAAAATTGAAGTATGAAAAATAATACAAGATAACTGTTACATAATATATCATTATATTAAGTTGAAATATAAATTTGTTAATTATTATTTTATAATTTATGGTAATTCATTGATTTCTAAAAGTGAAAAACTAGTTAAGTTATTAATTAAAACTAAAAAGTTATTAATTAAAACTATTGATCTTTTTAATATATAGGAATATTTAATTATTTAATTAATTAAATAGGAATATTTAATTATTTAATTAGGAATATTTATTAAGTAGGAATATTTAATTATTTAATTAGGAATATTTATTAAGTAGGAATATTTAATTATTTAATTATTTAATTATTTAATTAATAGGAATATTTTTTAAAAAAGGAATAATAGAATAATCCTAAGTTGTAAACTTGCGTTACAATGTCACAATTGTGGCATTTTTTATTTCTTGAAATATGACATTTATTTTTTATCAATCTAATTGTGATTAATATCAGTTTTATTCCATCTATATTCCTAGGAAGACTTATCTTGTCAAATAAAGACTTAAGTTTTGATAGTAAAATTTTTGTTTACAATATCGCAATCTTCCATGTAAAATAATGATAATATTAATCACATCGTTAACATTAGAAAGTCGATAATTATAAGTATTTAAAAGCGTACTGAAAGTGCTATAAATTTGTATTATCACGAATAATAACATTTTTCATTTGTAAAGCGAAATATAACTAATAATACATTATGAATGCTTATTGCAAAGCACATATTTATGCTATACCTTTCTCCTTCTGAAATGGTCAATAATTCCATTTAAATGGAATTAATTTGTTAAAATATGTTTTTTGAGAAAATTACATAATTCTTACTTAATTATATAATGCATATGAATTTGGAGCACAGAGTTACATGTTTGCTTTAATATGCACATCAAAGTTGCAGAAATAATTACCGTAATGTAAGCGTAATTAAATATTGAATTGAAATGTTGACGGAAATTCTGAAATTCTCGATGCGAAACGTGTAAATTCTTCAAAGGAAATGCTTCCGAATTCATTGAACACCATCTCTTGAAATACCTAATAAAATTAAAAAAACGACAACATATTAACATAATATATTTATATCACATGTAAATAAAATGCGTATAGAAAAATGAATATAGATATAAATACTATAACGAGTAATTTATTTATAATTTATAATTTTCTATGGAAATTTTATATATTTATAACAGTGTATTTTTAAATATTCGAGTGATTTTTAATAATATATATTAATAGAAGTTTGTGTTCTTTATTGTATTATTAACTTTTTCTTGTACCATTTTTGTATTAATAACTTTTTCTTGTACCATTTCAATTTCTTTGCTACAAACATTATACTTCAGTCGTTGGTAGTTAATATACATGATATAAAACTTATATTACTAATATAATTTATAATATATTTTATATATTTAATATATTTTATATATAAAATTATATATAATATTAATATATTTTATATATAAAATATATAAAATATAATATATTTTATAATATAAAATTCATGGATATATTATGTAGATATAAATATAAGTTGTAAACATTATTATATCTTTTATATAATAATTTTATATAATTTTACATAATTTTGTTTTAAATTTTTTAATGTTTAGCTTTATTATAATTTTTATTTCCTAAATCTAAATTTAATATTTCCTAAATCTAATTTCAATAAAATTGAAAGTTTGATTTTTTAATATAAAGTTTTATATTCTTGTTTAATAGTCTATTATAATGTTTCAAATCTTGGGTGATGAAAATATTGAATAGATATAATTCAGAAGTTTCAGAGCACAAAATCAATTCAATATAAGACTCGTATAAGACTCGACTTGTATATATTCATGTGATAAATTTGCTTTCAAAACAAAAGTTGTTGAGTTATATTAAATGTAATATTTTATTCAAATGTTTGATGGTGAGAATAATATTATCTTGATTGAATCTTGAGTGAATAATTATTTTTTTGTGGAGAAGAATCACAAAAAGAAATGAATAAGATCGAATTTATTATTGATAATTGCGAACAGATCTAATATTCCTAATGAACAATTTTAGTAAACTTAATATTTCAATTTTTAATATTCAATAATAGCGAAGAAAATAAAATATAATACGTAACACATATACGTAATACGTAAAATAAAATATAATACATAAAGAAGATTCATTTATTTCTAAAGAAGCACATATTATCTCTTATTCTACATATTCTACATCAGAATTACGTAGAATTAACAAATTACCAAAAATCATCTCAATTCTCTCATTTTGAACAAAAAATGATGATTTTATAAAATATAAATTTTATAAAATTAGCTCACTTATTAGATTTTATACAATCAGCTTAGATTGTTTGATTTCATTGCGTGACTTTTAATTATAGAAAATTTAATAAATTATCATATACAAATTATTATAATATACTTTTAATTAATTTAATTTATTGATATAATTAATTTATGTTAGTGAAGATTTGGTTGTCAAAAATAATTTGATTCATTTAGACGTAAACAGAAGAAAAATATATAATAATTTATAAAGCATATTTCTGTTTTCTATGTTTCACAACAAAAAAATTTAAGAAAACATATTTAATGCAATGTAAATTTTGAAAAAATATATTGAATGCAATATAAATGTTTGATCTAATTGTTAATATTTTTAACATATTACGAGTTAGCAAAATTGTGTATTGATAAATTTTATTTAAAAAAAAAGGGACGATTTAGTGGATTTCCTCTCAATCAATGCCACCTACGTTTAAAATCAATCTTTATCAACTTGACAGATTAATAGAGACCTGTAGTATTTTGAAGAGATACCGCCGCTTATTTGAAAAACGAGATATGAAATTAATTCCATAAATTATTTATATATTACTATCATGTGGCGTTATTAAGATTTCATTTTATGATTAAAATAATTTTACAATTAAGTGATATATTTAGAATCTATATTAATACTAATATTAATAATATTAATGAACTTAGTGATGAACTTATAATGAATTTAGTGTTATTTCATGATTTATATATATAATTTTATAATTTCTATTTGAGGAATCAAATAATATTTTTACTTGCTGTTCGTTTTTTATTTGGAAAAAGGAAAATTTTATAATGTAATTTGATGTATTGATGTAAATAAATCATATTACATATTACATCATAGGAATAAGTACTGATCATTAAACTGAGGATGAGAAATATAAGAGAAATTTAAAATACATATAAAATGTAAAAATATAGGAAATATCTAAAGAGTGAAGTATATTTTATAATATTATAGAATCATAAAATTATATAGAATTATTTAAATAACACAATGCAACATATGATTAGGATTATGAAATATGTGATGATTATAAAATATATTTTAAATTCCTTCAAACTATGTATAACGTTATCTATGATATATTATTGTCAATTATTCATATAATTAAATCCGATTAGTTAATATTGATTAGAACATTATGATCAATAAATTATTTGTTAATGAAATACATCATATATAATATGATCAATAAATCATAATTAATTAATGTTTTGATAGCTGAAATGGATAGTGTATAGAAATTGAACTGACTATATTATAAAAATTTTATTTTCATTATTCCCTTTATAATATTTTAAAATAATATTTTTTCGTACTTTCTAGCGCTGTAAATATAAAGATTTGTAAATTTTAAATATACGAACTAAATTAAATTGAATTTAATATATTTATTTATATTTTCTGTTAAGAAAAAAATTAACCAAATAATAATTACACGTGTTATTATTAATTTTTAGAATTATTGATAAAAATATTATGTAGTAATAAGCTTTTTCATAACAGAAGTGCTAAACGCTAAACCGGTATCGTAAAATTTCTTCGTAAATCAACCGGTCCCAGTGATCGATTATGTATGCATTACTGGCGGTAGCTGACCAATTAATAGCATTTTCGCGTTATCGGAACAAATGGAGCAGGGACGACTTTATAATGCAGTATGTCATTTCTGTCAGCGTAAGAAAAATTCCACTCTATAATTTACAGATACATACTAATATCATATTTACAGTTTATTCTAATCTATCGTGGCATATATATAAATATACATATATAATAATTATAAGCATATAAAGTAAGTTTAAAATTTATAATGTCGCTTTTAAACTCTCGAATAACATAAAAGAATCTGTCTATAAATATATACAAATGTATAATATAAATCACATAACTTTTTATAATATCTTCTTAGTTTGATATTTAAAACGGATGTATCGATGAATAACTGGTGTCTGTCTTCACATTGATAAATTCTGCCTTTAAATAGATACGCTAATCTGGTTCGCACGAAATTGTTTTATAATCAGCGTTTTTCGAAAATCTCTGTTGTTTCTAAAATAGGGGTGTAATAATATTTCGAAATTCGGGCAGGCCGTAAAGATGTGAAATATCATTACGTATCTTGTCGCGTCTCTTTGGAAATTTGATTTGTCGAGAATGGAATGAAACGAGATTCCTAAGTTCATTGTAATGAAAGGCAATAGCAAAAATATTCTTCCTCAAAAATAGCCATTTCTACACGAGCATGTCATAAATCGATCGAAGACTCTCATGTATTTGGCTCCATGTAACGGAACACACTCGATTATAGACGTAATCAGTACGGCGGCATTAGAAACGAGTATTTTATATATATATATATATATATATATATATATATATATATTTCCTTTCTTTTTTTTCTCAATTGCACGACAGAGCAAAAATGCTCAAAGAGGATTTCGTGGTACTGCAAATTTTTGCCGGACCATGTGATCAACGTTTAATTGCTCTCTCTCTGGCTCGAAATGAAATTGCAAAATGCGCTCTGCCAGAAATAAGTTAAAAAAAAAAGAAGAAAAAAGAAAAATAGAATATCAGCACGGTTATGCGACAGAGAAAACGAACATTATATCAGTCAGTAATCGACCAACATTCATTTTCAGTCGAACGATGAAAATCAGACGGCAAAAGACCGGACAATGTGAAAAAATTTAACAAAGGCTCTGACACTTTTATTGCTTCTGAAGTTGGATCTCGATCGGTAATCTGTGCAACATTTTATGAGGACTTGAAAACGTTAACGAATATTCGCGTTGAGTAGTTAAGAGTACATTTTTGTAAAGACATTACTATAAATTGTTAATATTTTCAAATGTTTAAATATTTATGTATAACGAATAATAAAAATATTAAGAAGCAATTGTTACGTAAATTAGTTATAAATTTAACTAAAGAAAAGAAATATGAATTCCATTCTCAATATTCAACATTGAACATATTAATAAACTGTAGTGATTACAATTTTCGGTTGAATATTATTTTAATTCAATGATTAAAAAATGATTTGTCATTTCTTGTTCGTGCATGCAAGAGAATATATCTATTTCTTTTATTTTAATCCTTATAGGACAGTATATATTATATATATACTTATAGTTAATAGTAAGTATACTTATCAAGAATCGCTAAATTTTAATGCTTGCAGATAAAGATAAGAATATATAAGTACTATACAGTCATAATATAATAAAATATATAACATGTAATAAAAACATTGAATGTTTAGATAAAAAAAATGTGAAGAATAATTGTCATTAAGTTGTTTGCGTATAATATAAACGAACACAATAAATAATAAATATACTTATTAGTACTTATTAAGAGTTATGTGGTTTTTCAATAATTTAAAGTATTAATTAATTATTCTTAAATAATTCTAACCTATATCTTCGTTATTTTTGAAAACAAGATAAAAGTTTATTTACAAAAGTTTACAATAAGAAGTCTTAACATGTCAATAATAATTTTTTTGTAGATCAAAGACTTTTAAGAAGAATTCAGAAAGAAATAAAATATTTTAACAAATAAAAAGAATAGTATAATTCATAGTATTTTATATTCTTATATCGTTATTTATACGGTTAATATGGTTGCATTTACCATAACACAGTAATGTTATTATGATAAACGATATTTATATTATACGTAAATATTTGAAGTTATTTGTTTCCATTATGTCATTTTAGTTATTTTGTTATCCACATACACACACACACACACTCATTTACCATAACACAGTAATGTTATTATGATAAACGATATTTATATTATACGTAAATATTTGAAGTTATTTGTTTCCATTATGTCATTTTAGTTATTTTGTTATCCACATACACACACACACACACACGCGCGCATATATGTTAATGATGCACACAAAACAGTTAATGATGCTTATAATTTCCGATTTTTACAAAATTATTAGTAAACCATAAAAATAAGCATTAGTATTAGTATATTGTACACACACACACACACGCGCGCATATATGTTAATGATGCACACAAAACAGTTAATGATGCTTATAATTTCCGATTTTTACAAAATTATTAGTAAACCATAAAAATAAGCATTAGTATTAGTATATTGCTCAAAAGTATATATTAGTATTGTGCTAGAAGAAGTATAAGTTACATGCGGAATTATATTTGTGTTTTTTCTTCCCAAAAGTATCTTTCTAAATACCTATAATAAATGCAAATTCTTGATTTATTACTGTACTTAAAAAACTGAAAATAAAATAATATTACAAAAATAACGGTGATAGTTGTCGCTCAAACTAGGATGGTAAACATAATAGCTATCAATCAAATAATTTGCTATGTAAAATCACATATAATTATATTATAAAAAAACTATTATCTATTGAAGTCTTTATATGAATCGAATATACAATCATTATATAAATTCTATCTTTATCATACCTGGTTAATCTTTAATATATCTTTTTACATTATTTCCTATTATTATATTTATTGTGAGTTTATTATCTATTGAAGTCTTTATATGAATCGAATATACAATCATTATATAAATTCTATCTTTATCATACCTGGTTAATCTTTAATATATCTTTTTACATTATTTCCTATTATTATATTTATTGTGAGTTTTTAATAAACTTTTAGACACATATAAAAAATTCAAATTATCCAACGCTTTTTATTGTATTTTATTTTCCGTAAATACTACGACTTTTATATGTATATATGTCATATTCATTGTTAGATAAAATTTAACATTAAATTTTCTATATTTTCTGGACAAAGAAAAAGAGTAAAATGCAAGCATATAGACGAACAATACGTGTAAATGTACCTATATTAAAATTCTTAGAATGAATGACTGAATGAACGATACTGTATTAAATATAAATGTTTAATATTAATTTATATATAATGTATTTTATATATGTATATTATATATATAATGTATTTATATATATATTATATATGTATATTTATAATATATTTCATTATATATGTATTATATATGTATATATATAATGTATTTTATAGTTGTATAATAGCAATATTATATATGTATATTTATAATATATTTCATTATATATGTATTATATATGTATATATATAATGTATTTTATAGTTGTATAATAGCAATGTCAGAAATTTTTATAAATATGATAGAAAAACTCATCAACGAAAAATCTGTATTAATAAGTCATTTATTAAAAACAAACAAAAATATCCTGTTTTATTATGTTATAGCATTAAACTCAAAATTATAAAGAGTTATCTGAATGTTTAAAGTAAATTTTAAATAGATTATGAAAAATCTGTATTAATAAGTCATTTATTAAAAACAAACAAAAATATCCTGTTTTATTATGTTATAGCATTAAACTCAAAATTATAAAGAGTTATCTGAATGTTTAAAGTAAATTTTAAATAGATTAAAATGTTTTGTTAAAATATTTCTTATCTAATATTTTGTTAAAAAGTTCTTATCAACTGAACAATTTGGAAAATTATAAAAGTTTCCAAAATGTTGACTATCTTGAAATATTATGTTAACAAAAATTCAAGGATATTGAACTGCTGATAAAGCAATTAAAGATTTAAAAAGATTTTAAATTAAATACTATTATAAAAAGGAAGAATGGAAATAAGAAACGAAACGACTAATAAATAGATAAATATAAGAAATAATATTTTTTCCTAATGTACATCATTAATTACAAAAAAAATTTAAATATTTTTAATAATTTTTAATAATATATATTTCCAAGAAAAGAAAATGATTCAAAAGAGTGCAAAGAACAAGTAATATGGTACAAATTAAGTTATCTCGGCTTTTTGTTATACTCTATTTAATTTTATGAAATATGAAATGTATAGGTTTGAAATATACAAAAACATAATAAAATATAAATTCAATAATGTTATAGAATTTTTCAATATATAATCTATTAGTATACCTGATCAGAGTCTTTCGAAACCATTTCAGAAGAAACATTCTTAATTTCATTATTATTTTATCCATGCACAAGAATTATCAAAATCAAATCTAATGTCCTGTCTTCCATGTAAATAATTGAAAACAGTCTATTACTGTTCTTTCAAGTATATCCTTATTTCTCATTGTGACTCGAAAGATTACCGTTTGCCAATGATTTAAATATTTATTAATTAATAATTAATAATTAATAATTTAAATAATTATCAACATGAAAGAATCTCTGCATTATTTAAACACTAATTACAAAAAATTACAAAAATTGATTGCAATTAACTATTTTAAAAAATAAGAACACGTGATTAGATCTCAGATTACTAACATATAAAAGATAAATCAAAATTAAACTACGGAACAATTCCAATTGCGAAGTTAGGCATTATATAATATAATATTATATTACTTGGGGTAACAATAAATGCTTCTCGATCTAGGTCAATCAACGAACTTTCAATGAAGCAGCAGAATTACCTCTAAAAAAAAACGAAAATACCTGAGCATAAAAATCCGCAAATAAAATCTCTGCTTTTTCCCAGAATGTTGTGTTTCAAATTATTGTGTGTTTCATTTGCTGTGTTTCAAATTATTGTCAGAGAGAATAAAAGAAGAACTTCTTTTTTTACTGCAAAATATCCATTTTTGAAATGGAACTTGATATAAAAATTCAATTTACAATAAGAAAACAATCTGTAATATCTTCCCAAAAATGAAATAGGAAATAGAATTTATTACTTATTAACAGAAAGATTTGTTAAAGAATGTATTCGATAAATTAGTCTACGTATATCGAAAAATTATTAGTTTTAACTTTAATTTTACAAAATTTATAAACTCAAGAATATGCTTTTGTCTTTCCTCATCTTTTTGCAGAATCAAGATTAAAATGTCTTCTAAATTAATAGTTTTTCAATGGATTAAGACGTTATACTATTGATAAAATCAAAAAAGTCAGTTTTACAAAAATTGTATATTTTGTTATTACGATTCTTCTAGACTATTCTAGAAAATAATTAACTTACAGTTTTCGGCATTCAATGGTGACAGACAAATGAAACTTTAGTGAAACGTTTTTCTCAGAATGAAATTTTCAAAATCGGCACTAGAAATATTTAAAAGATTTAGATAAAAATTTGTGGTAATGTTTTCGGATTTTTTCATATTTGGTGATATAAAAATTTGATTATGCATTTTTCTTTTTCTTTTATTAACAAAAGGAGTTGAAAAAATTTGACAAAAATTACGTGTTCAATATAGTTATTACTTTTCTTTTAAAACTGATTTTAAGCTTCTCTTGTAATTCTCTTGTATTTAATGTAAAATTTGCTCTACATAAAATTCCACGGAGATATATCCGATACCGCAAACGATCATGGCTAANACACAAAAATATTTGTGTTCAACATAGTTATTACTTTTCTTTTAAAACTGATTTTAAGCTTCTCTTGTAATTCTCTTGTATTTAATGTAAAATTTGCTCTACATAAAATTCCACGGAGATATATCCGATACCGCAAACGATCATGGCTAAATTGCCATATCCTTTTATCTTCGTTTAGTTCAAATTTTTAGCAATTATTAATTGAACAACATATAATAAGATGACAATACAATTTTTATTGACATATTTTATAATGAAATATGTTATTTTTCTAATGAAATATAATTTTATTTTCAAAAGAAATTCTTGAATTTTCCTTATTTTGCGACCATTCAAAGATATGTAATCCTTAATGCTTTTGTTATAGAGAATCTTGACTTGTATCGATTAATGTGTAAAAGAAATATATAATTCCGTTTTAAAAGACTGAAGATGACTTTGAGATGTCGAAACTCCTCTACCCAGACAAATCTAATGATCATCACAAGATGATCTTCCCTCAAAATAAAACAAGTTTTATATCAAACATTTTTTCAAATAATGAATACTTGCAGAGATAATTTAATAATATAATATATGTATGTATACATGTTTCAAAGATAAAAATAAAAGAACTCTGGTCATTCAATTAAATTTGATCAATTATGAAAATTAAACACTGTCAAAAAGATTTTGTTCCGTGAGTTTAATGTATCAAAATATGCTATTCAATATGAATATGCTAGTCAATTGGAACAAATGTCACACTATTTTTTTGCAACTCTACAAATGTCGTTTAAGCAATTCAGAGTGGACAAACGACTCTATCATTCAAAAATATGCCAAACTCGATCATAGTAATCTGATTCCACATAGATATCAAAATAAATGGAAAACGAATAAAATAGCTGAAGAAGTAGCTAATTGATAGACAAAAAATTAATGTTTATATTATTTAAAAATTAAAGGATATTATTTAAAACACACTAAACTGCATTAGAGGCTGTGAACTTTATCTCTTAATTTAAATATCCAAACTTAAAGCCAAAAAGAAGAAAAAAATTAGTGATGCATTTTCCATTATAGCATGCAAAAGTTGACTGTATTATTATGTTGACGTAGGTATGTATTAAGTAAGTGTTTTTTGTAATTTCATTAATGGTCATAAACTGTAATAATAAAATGAGAAATAATCATTTAGTATTTTTAATTCTTTATTTCGAAATCTCCTTCTACTCGGGTACAAGTTTCACATCGATAGATAATAGAATAAATAACACTACGAAATTTCTAAGAATTTTACTGATTTTCAATAAAACTGTGTTTTTAATTCTTTGCACTAGTCTTTCATGTGACTTTTGCTAAATAAATCGCTTATGTTTTCTACATAAGTGAAAATTAAATAGTCAAATGGAAAATTTATGTATACAATATTTGTTTATAATTTTCTAGTATTTTTTCTTCTTTTGGCTTCCTTCTTTTGTAATTTAAACTCTCGTAGTTTGATTGTTTAAGTAGAATTGATATGACATTAAATGGTAGAAATCAAAAAAATAATGTATAAATAAAAATTCTTATCATCTTTTCCGATTTAGAATGAGAAATATGAATTGTAAATGAAGTAAAAAGACAGATTCGTCAATTGAATCAATATAATATATTTCTAACATAAAATTAAATTGCCTCCTACCAATATCGTCTATTTTTTTAATTTTCTTTAATTATATTTCTGCTTATATCTATTGTTATCTATTTCTTTTTAAATAACACTTTGAAACCATTATAGCATGTTTCCAACTTTTATGAATCTGCGAAAAGTGTCTATCTCATTATTATAAAAAATAAATTACTATTGTCGCTAATCTAAGAAATTAAGAGGTTTTGTCACAGTGACTAATTTACAAAATTTGCTTGAAAATAATTCAGATTAAACAAAGGTAATAATAGTAAAAATTATCAGAAAGTTGTGGAATTTCTAGCTGATGGCATAGAAACCTTGTTATGTCACCATTCTCAACGAGCAGAAAATATTTAAAAATGGCAAAGCTCGAAGAGAAGATATTTATCTTTCCCTAGAAAAATACAAGAGCACTTTAGCATTACTAATTTTTGTTTAATATAATTAAATTTGAAATGAAAAATGCGTTTGAGACATTTTTTAAACAACTAATAGTTTCGGAGATAATTGAATTTATAAATTAAAATAAAATACCCTGTATATATTATATTATAACAATATATCATGTTATAATATTAATAAATGGTTATTAACCAATTTAAAGTACGCTTTAAAATTAAATATTAACGTAGATATTAAATATAAGATAAAGGACAAGGTAACAAATATAAATTAATAAACTCACCACGTAAAAATAGAATTTCCTTTTCATAACTCAATCAACTCTGTTCTATCACTCGACTGATTCTGTTGTTTTCTCTTTGGTTCTTTTTTCTTCTTTTTTTTTCTTAAGAAAAACGCTTCTTGTCAATGTCGCGCTTCTTTTACCACATTCATACTTTCCCTTTTTTCACGCATTTCTTCACTCGGCGAACACTACAGGCCATTTGGTATAATTAAACGCAATTAAAGGTATAATTAAAGGCAGAATAACTGCAACTAAAAGTTATGACTTAAAACTACGATCCTATATTAATGAACTGGAAAATCTGTGTTTATGAAATAGGATTACAATTTGAATATCTCATTTCAAATTTCATAATAATATAATATATTCTGAATATATTCTTAATCCCAATTTTGTTACAGAGAAATATTTATTATTTAGAACATTATTTTACAAAACTAGTTCTATTTACATCTTATAATACATCTTTTCCTCTTTAATTTATATTATTGGATATAGGTAGAATAAATTGTCACATCATGTATAGTTTTAGTTATATTAATTGTCAAATGGCACATTTTATGAATTACTGAATATTAAAATATTAAAATTTATAAACGCTAATCTATCATGAATACTAAAATATAAAAATTTATAAATACAATTTATTATCAACAATGTACAAATATCATATATTATTATTATAATTTATTTTCAAATCTCCTATTTAAAAAGATATCAATAACTGCTTACTTGAATAATAAAAAAAATTTGATTAATTAAAAATGGCTATTATAATTATAGGAAATATTAAAATTGTCATTTCTATATTAAAATACTAAATATTTGTATTTGTACTCATTTAACAATAAATATTTTTCTACATTATTCTATGTTAAAGCGAGACTATTTAAACTTTTATATTAATTTTTTATTTTACTTAATATTCAATTTCTTAAAATGTATCAAATTTTCAGAAACAGAAACGAAAATTCTAAGAAACAATATCTCAGATATAGTGATAAATAAAGTTACTAATATCATGGACATAAAATATCTAATATACAAAGAATATTTTGTGGTAACCTCCAACAATCATTAAAACTTGATGGTCGTCATAAAATTCCTGTCTTAATTCTCTGTGAAGTATATTGCATATCTCAATTACATATTGCACCAAAATTTAGCTTTTTATGTCTTTTTTACCGTTCATTGTAACCACTCGTGCTTTCTTAGACGAAATCTACTAAATTACATTTTCGCCTTACCATTTCTTCTTGAAAAATCACAAAACTAGAAAAAATCTCAATCCTATTTTTTGTTTCATTATTCATATATTGGAAAATTATAAATCGATATTACACACACTTATTAATTTTAACTCGGTATGATCAATCACGTATGTCAAATTTTTTTTAAATTTAATATCAAACTTGAAATTATTTTGAAATTCAATTAACTTCAAATTTGAAAATGAACTGAACAAGATTTTCATAATTGTTCGAGAAACGTGTCTGTAACATTCTACATTTTTTAAATTGTGTAATTTTCATCAATGTGATATTATTTTATCGCATAATTACATTTAAAAGAGTTTAACAATTTCAGCCTCAAGAGAATTAAGAAAATCTGAAATTGCATCTCCGGATTATATAAACAATTATCGCACCATGATTTTAATTTATCTTATGATTATTATAATTTATCTCATGATATCTTAAAATTATATTATAAAATTAGTATTAATTTTGAATTTTACGATCAAAGTTTTCTTTGGATAATATTTTATAAAGCAAAGTTGCAAAACGAATCATATAATCAATCATAAAATGTGTATATTGATTAATATAAAACTAATTGTAAGTGAAACCAAGAAAATTATAAAATGTATATAATATTTAATTCAAAAGTAATACTACTTAGCAAAAATGAAAAGAAATATTCAATGTAATATTGTAATCTTGAGTTAAGGCAGATAAACATATCAATGCACTTGTTATTAGACTTTATTTCGTGGCTTCTTTATTCATTGTCAAATGATCTTACGTTAGAAGTTATGCAAACATCTGTTATTTTATTAAAGAATTAAAAATATATAGCATTTTATTGAAGAATCTTTTACTATTATTAAATAATTCTTTATTGCTTTAAAGTAAATAAAATTCTTACATCTTTAAATAATTTTTGATTTAAAACACTTAATTAATTGTAATTTAAATCCATTTCAAATTTGAATCAATTATAAATCATGTAAATGTAGAAAGAAAAATTCTGAAGAAATTATATTGCTGTCAGATTTGTTTCAGAATATTTTTACAGAAATGAAAGCAATGATATATTGATATCGTATAATATATAATGATAATAATAATAATCGACGATATTGAAACGTTTTCTGTTTTTTTACGTTTATCATCTTTAGAATTAACTTGTAGCACTAAATACTATCAAAACTTACCATTCGTGCGATGCGTTCCGCTTCCGCCTTATCAATGCTTTCATGTTCATCCTGGTCGGTCCATGTCAGTTTGTGCACAGCTTCGATTAAATCGTCCAATGAGATTTGATTGTCGCCGTCGAAGTCTGGAAATGAAGGTATTAACGATGTCGTTGTTCGTATTGGGTTATCTGACTGTGCGTATCATCCAAGCAGTTCAATAACCTAATATATGTTTCTTTATACAAGACACTTAGCTAGACTGAAGCGAAAATACATTAAATTTATATGAGTCACCGTTCACGTTATATAATGAGTACATTATAATGAGTAAACATAATTGAACTGCAGATTTTTATGCATTTATGAGAAATTTAAACATACAAGATTTCACAGAATGCATGTAATATGAAGAAATATGTCAATCATTCAAAGTATAATGCTTTGATATGTAAAGTAATTTTCTATCTATTTTTAGTGTATGAAACAATTTTTTAACTTTCTTTAATTTTGTTTTATTTTTTTTATTTTTTAATTAATCTTATTTTGCTTTGTAATTACTTATGAAAAAAAATTACCCAGAGTACAACAATTTAAATTAGTTTCGTCTAATTTATTTTTATATGATAATTTTAACTTTATGGTTATATCTGCATTTATATAATATTTAGTTTAATATGATGTAGTTCTTATAACAGGTTCTTATCCCATATTATTTTGTTGTATACATCATTATCAATTTATGTATATGAATAATAAGATATTACTTCATTTCATCGTTGTATCAAAGGAAATATCAAGATTTTGTTTTTGCTTTCTTAATTTTCACTTAAATTTTTGAAAGATACTTTATAGAAGATAGTTTTTAGTTTCTCTAAAAGCTAAATAAAAATATTATCAATTACATATCAAAACCTATATTTTGACTTGTTCTTAAATGCTTCAAGAATTCTATTAATTTTTTTATAATTAATAATTTAATAAATACGTGTATAATAAACAATTCATATATATTATATATATAATACATAATAAGTGATTATTTGCATAATTAATTTTTTATTAATTATTTCTAGTAATGTTGTAATTTTTTTTATTGAATAATAATAATTACATTGTAGTAATTATTACATTGATAATAATTACATTATTCATGCCAGCTATTATATATTTTATATCTTTCATAAGAATATTTTTTCTTACTTTTTATTATCATTATATATTTTCTTTATTTTTTATTCAAATAATAATTTTCATAATTTTTTATTTTCTTTATATTTATTATTGTCTATTTACTTTATTTTTTATTATTTTCTTATATTTATTCCTGTGTATGTCATAGCTTTTAATTCTTTTCGACCCAGATTCTATCACACGATTCTATTTAAAACCAATGTATCAATCAATGGAAATTTTTATTGTTAATTTACAACGATATGCACTGGTTTATATGACTATTCTGTACTAAACTGTACAATAACAGATTACATGAGCGATATTCATCATTGTCTGTTGTAATTATTTAATTTGCCATGTAGTATTTTATCATACATATAAGTGATACATATATGTGTATTATAATAGTAAAATTGAATTTTGTCAGCAATAAAAAGTTACAGGAAGTATACAACAATATTACAAATACTCTCTTACAAATATAATTATTCCTATCTAGTGTTACAAGATAAAAAATAAATTGAAAAAAAATTATGCTTGAATTTTCCGATTTTTATATCCTGCACTGCAAAGAGTTAAAATTGACAAATGTATTTTGCCATTAATTCTTTATTATCATTGTCTTTTTATTTCTACCAATTCTTACTTATTTTTTTCTTTGCTTTTTCCTTTTATCTTCTTTTCTAATTTGATCGGTTTGTTTCGTTTTTTGTCTGTGTTGTGTATATACTTCTCTATTTTCACAATCATTGACGCGACGTGTGCACCGTGAAATTAAACAATCCCGATTAACGAAATCGAGCGAACTTTTAATGCGTCTGTAATATTGAATAAATATTTGCAATCAAAGAGAATTGTAAACTGTTCTTGTTTATTCTTTGCTTGTGTTAATCCAATAATTCGTAATGATCAGCTCTTTTATTAATAATTTATAAGTTTATGTACTATTTCTAAATAAATTCTACTATTTATTAATAACACCTATTGTTTTAATGATATATTAATAATAAAGTTTAATAAAATAATAAAATGAAGATATATTAATAAGAAAAGTTTGTTTGTCATGATTTTAGCATAAATGTCTAGAAAAGTTACTCCTCATCGATTTAAATGTTGTCAAGGATATCATTTTGAATCAACTTATAATGGATAGTATCTTTTTTAGAGATAATTTTCTGTACATATAGTGGATATTAGCTAGTTTTAGAGATAATTGCAAAAGAATATTCGTTTATTTTGATATACACATAAAAATTTTAAGATAAGCACTACATTTGTTTCAAAATTAGAAGATTCAAAATTATATTATCTATCAGAACTATTACATTAGATAATACTTTATATAAAAAAGAATCAGTCAAATGTTAATAATTAATATATTAACAATTGCATTACGTGCAGTTAAAAATTTTATTATCTATTATAAATACGGAATATTTAAAATAAAAAATGTCCTAAAATTTTTCAGCAGAAATATATTATATACTGAATCTTTCACTAATATATTATTTATAGGTAGGTATATATTTTTATTGAAGATTTCGATACCTGTCAGTGTAAATATCATATAGATCCTATCAGAGTAAATGTCGAACAAGATTATTTGAGGAAACTAAAACAGATATGGTATATTTGAAACTTAATTTGTTTCTTTAGTCCATTAGTAGGATTAAACTGACTTCACTAGCATTTGTGGTACGAAAAGCTTCTGTTGCTATTCGTGCTCCGAAATTACGAATGGGTTCGAATATTTTCAACAGTCGAGAACTGGTAGAAGCATATATAATTGAATCATATTCAATTTTACAAAGTAGGTAGAAACTGTGTAGATGGTTCTTAATATCTTAATAAGAAATCTGTTCTTCATTTCTTATGAAATGAGCATTTAAAAATATTGAATCGTTTAATACAGTTTGTCTATGTACTTCTGTTAAAAGTCAGCCTTAATAGTTTTAATTTCTAACAATTTAATTAATTTTTCAATTTATTTACTATTTTAAATATAAAAATATATATGATTTATATTTTATTACATCTTGTTGTTTTATTCCCTATGTTGATACTTTTTATTCCATTTCCCTCTATTTATTTTATTTTACAGCTGTTTAATTTGGAAAAATAAATAAAATAACACATAAATATTTTAATTTTGAAAAATAAATAAAATAACACATAAATATTTTTTTGTAATTAATATATGAATATTTATGTCTAATTTCATTTAGAAAAGTGAGGAAAATTACATTTCTTTCTTTCTTGGAATTTATAAACAGTATGTACATAGTAATGCGAAACAGGAAGTTGAAAATATTACTTTTGATTCTTTGATTATTTATTGAAAACATTATTTTTGAAACAAATAGTTAGAATAACTTATACATTCAAATACTACTTAATACGATTGTAAGATTTTTTTTGTTTAGGACACAAATAATACTATTTAATATGTATAAAATATTATAAAATTATATATATGATAACATAAAATTAATATTAAAAATATTAAATATTTGATTAGGCGGTTATCTTGAATAAATTATTAGAAAAATTCTTAATAAATTATTGTATTTGAACTTTTATCAAAAATTTAAATNTTGTTTAGGACACAAATAATACTATTTAATATGTATAAAATATTATAAAATTATATATATATGATAACATAAAATTAATATTAAAAATATTAAATATTTGATTAGGCGGTTATCTTGAATAAATTATTAGAAAAATTCTTAATAAATTATTGTATTTGAACTTTTATCAAAAATTTAAATGTAAGTTTTAAATTATAAATAGTGTCTTACCAAAAATGTAAAATGCCCAAGCAGCACGAACGTTGTGGGGACAATGTTTAGAAAAAGCAGAACATAAGTCCAATATGTCTTCTAAACTTAAACGATTGTCCCTTTGTGAAGAAAATACTCGAAATATTGAATCACGAAATGGACTGCACTAGAATAAATTAATATTTTACATATCATATATATTAATTTATATTACTATTATTAGTATATATGTATGTATTGTTCATTATAGACAAGAAAATATTGACTTTATTATTTAAGATAGTTTTCACTTTTTGTGGTGTCACTCACATGTATATTATGAAATATTAACTTCAGTTCTTTTCGAAATAATTTCAAAACTATTCCAAAGAAAGAAATCTATTATTTATAAAATATTTCATTATTAAAAAGATAAATATTTCCTTCAAATCATTTTTCCATTTCTTTTTTTTTTACATACTGACCCATTAGATTGTTACGTATAAAATGTTCGATTGAATAATTAAATTTAATGACTAAAATCCTTAATTATCCAGAATTTAATAATTAAAAATACTGTTCAATAATATTTATTGGTAGTCAGTGTAAAGCTTAAAGCCAATAAAGAATATTCATAATTCGATTAATATTACAATCAAGAGAAATGCAAATTGACTGAAAATTAAAAGTTTTTAACACAACGAAAATGTACGTTCTTCAGAAGAAGCGAAAAACTGATTTTGAACAGAATATTATTTTGTTAATTAATAATAAGAGTTAGAACAAAATTTATAAATACAGCAATGAATCAGGAAGATGTAAGGATATAATTCTTTCTCACCGGCCAAATTAGATCAATAAATTAGTCATTTTCATAACTAGTCAAGGATTTTCCTTGCAACACTTTTATAGTGATAACGTTTCCGAAAATCGTTTTTTTTTTT
>NIPQ01110310.1:0-15010 GCA_002806875.1 Lepidotrigona ventralis hoosana | reverse complement strand
ATGAAGGGAATAAAATTTAAATTTAATAATAGCACACCTCGTGATTCTTCTGATTTATATTTTTCAGTAAATAAAATTCCTCTTCGAAAACAAACCAGTACAAATCAATAAATCGATGAATAAATTGACGCTTCTAAAATGGTCGAAATTCTTGCTTTTCTTGTAGTAAAAATGCATATGTACATGCATATGTATATAACCTTCGTATTTACTGACTGTAAGTAAATCTACAAATCTACTGGAAAATTATCAAAAACTTAAATCCATTGTTGCACGTTTTGTTTTCGTAGACGTAATTTTGTTTTGTTGGCGTTATCTTGAGAAAATTACGGGTCTTATAGAGTGTTATTTTGCGAAAACATTTTATACAAAAATTTTATGTCTCTTAAATCCATTGTTGCACGTTTTGTTTTCGTAGACGTAATTTTGTTTTGTTGGCGTTATCTTGAGAAAATTACGGGTCTTATAGAGTGTTATTTTGCGAAAACATTTTATACAAAAATTTTATGTCTTTTTAAATTATCTATTGTTTATCAGTAGATACACATGATAAGTTCAATGTTGCTATTTTACTAAAAATGCACGCCGATAGCATATATATTATTTGGAACGTTGCTATTACAGAGCATTTACGTCTTCAATACTAAAAATAATAAATCAATGTCATTCACTTGGCGTCGTATTTTATTTTTTGCAGTATTTGATTGCTATTTCAATCGTGCGTTTGTTAATTCTATATCTCACAATACTGATGCAGTTTCTTTGTAAAATTCTCGAATTTCCTTATCGTGTATATCATTTATTCGTAATAAATGTTTTCAACAGAATTTAAGTTATTATTACTGTCATTCGTACAAACAGTTTCAACAAATTTATGTACACATAAATAGGCTAACACAAAAACTCGATCGATCGTTTCTAGATTAATCAATCAGGTCTCCTGCGAAATCACCGAGTGTTCCAATACTAGTGAATGAAATTATGTATATACGTCATGGATAGTTTAAACGCCGCAGTTCCGCTTCGTCGGCAAATACGCAAATGGCTGTGTAAGGTTCGATGAAACGAGCGACGCGTGTTTCCTCGATACTTTTTACTTTATATCCCGGTTGTATATACGTCATGGATAGTTTAAACGCCGCAGTTCCGCTTCGTCGGCAAATACGCAAATGGCTGTGTAAGGTTCGATGAAACGAGCGACGCGTGTTTCCTCGATACTTTTTACTTTATATCCCGGCCGGACAAACGTTTCGACGCTTTCGCGAAACGAATGGACAGAAATCGTGGATGGGTGGCCGGCTGGCGGAACTTGGGCGACTGAAATTTATAGAAACGGCACCGCCCTGTTGCAAGACCGGGGCAAGGTCGGACAAACGTTTCGACGCTTTCGCGAAACGAATGGACAGAAATCGTGGATGGGTGGCCGGCTGGCGGAACTTGGGCGACTGAAATTTATAGAAACGGCACCGCCCTGTTGCAAGACCGGGGCAAGGCAGGAAAATGAGATTTAATGGACGGACGAACGAGCCCGAAAGCGGCAAGGAAGTTTATTTGAGAGCGTTTGAAAGGAAAGTTGATGAATCTGTTGGTTGCTTTGATTTTTGAGGCGCGATCGTTTCGCTTTGCGGCACCGGCTCGTAGGGCCATTTTGCCTGGCAACGAGTAACAGCGGCGGAACGAGCAAGGGGAGAACCCGGAGGCTGCCATCCCGCGCGTCCGTGTGGACAGGTGTGTAAGCGTGTGGTTCGTGTATCGAGCGTCTCGCTATACACGCGTCTCATCCCCTGTATTTTACACGGTGCTCGTCCGCTTTAGTGGACGCACGTTACGAGCGTCAAGGCGAGTCGGTTGACGCAACGCGATTACTGCAAATAGTCCATCGATTCTTTTAATACCGAACTGGCCACCGACGTCCACCGAACGTAATTTCCGAACTTCTTTCTGACGTTTGTTTCACCCATTCGCTCGGAGGTATTCACAATTATCTGATTACTGTTCGAAAGCGTAGAAGACCGCGCGAGGACGCAGCCAAAATAACAGGATACGTGATTGGAACATACGTAACTTAAAATACGGATTGTCCTGTTTCTTTTTTAAGCTCGTTTTTCTTCTCCGCCCTGTTTTTGAAGTTCAAGTGAACGTTCGATGCTTTCATTTCTCTGGAATACCGTTGAAACATGTCCTTGGGATTCGGTGCCAATTTCGGATCGAGTTGCAATAAAGTTAGTTACAAAAAAGGGTTCTGAATGAACCATTCTCAATCACATAGAAACACCATTGTTGTTTCTTATAGTCTCTTCTTCTTTTACTCGCCCATGTTACTATGTAGGTATCTTCACGGAATTTTGTGTTATCACCTCCAATTATCCTCATCAGATTTTGTTTAGACTATTGTGAATGCAAGAACTCGATCTTTAAATCTATGATAAATTCTGTCGTCAAAATCGAAATTTTGCAATCCGCGCAGAGACGTCTGGATTTATAAAATGTTCAAAGGAGAAGAGAAAGGCACGCTCATAAGAAAGATTAACTATGCATCGTGTGAAAGTGAAGCCTTCGCGTATTAAAATCAGCTCAGAATATTGTACGACCCACTTTTGACAAAGTTCGAACGATATGAACAGTCCGTCAGAAATTAAGTACTCCTTCAATTCACTTAGTGTATTAGTCACATTTGGGATTTCCTTCTGCTTTATTCTGCTATACGTATCATTATCTTCCATCTTTCTTTTCAAAGAGGATTTGCTATGGCCTAGGGATCTCTCGTCGACGTCCTGCATACGGCAGGCTTCGATTTAAATAAAAAAGAAATGAAAAAGAATATTCTATCGAATATCGAGGCACGCGCGATGCACCGGTAATGCGTCGCAGGGGCTTTATACACACGAGCGTGAATTTCAGCGCGCGCGGGAAATGACGATGACATCACCGAAAAACTCGTAGAACCGTGAATCCGCGAGTTCGATACCGCGATCGCATCTCGCCGTCGGATAATTCATCATTCGCGCGGTAAATCACGCTTTTAACTATATACGTGTATATTCCCCGTTTACACGCGGAATTACGTAAATCAAATACTTGTGCCTGCCTCTAATATTATTTCGTTATCTAATGGCACGTGAAATAAATTACGATCAATGATTATTATTGTCCCGGCCGCGTGAATACCTACGGAATTGCTGGATTACGGATAGCGTCATTTCGCCTCGCAGTGCTGCGAATAATTATCGATCAGACATCAACTTTTGTTGATGCTCCTTGAGCGAGAAGACGAGAGAGATAATTCTTTTTTTTTCATTATTCTTGGCAGGTGTTAACTTGGACAAAAGAGATCTTCCGATTCTCCTTAGCGATAAAACGTAATTGACTGTTTTTTTTTTGGAGAGGGGGGCAGGGCGAATAAACGCAAGTTCGCTGTGTTTCATTGTCATTCACGCAGTTCAGTTGAAAACAGCTAGCCAAGTTGTAACAAGCAACTGTGGCGAACGAATAATGCGAAGCAAATTTCATAAATAATACAATTTGTAACAAAGCAGCAACGGATTTTCAAAATTGAATTTTCTATTGTAATGTGTTTTCAATTATAATACGAGACAAGTTTAATCTTGTATACCCTGATAGTACTCGCTTTAAATGTACGCTTTAAATAACAATTTCTCATTATATTCGACAACATAATAGATATATGAAATTAACATTTGAGAAAAATGATAAATAAACGAAAAATGATGTTCTTACATGTAGTACTATGCTTTGTTCTTCACGATCATAATAGAAAGCCTACTATGCTATTCATAAACATATTGAATTATCATGTTTACAATATTTCAAAACGACCGAAAAATTTAACAAGAAGAGCCAGTGATTTAATTGTGAAATCCTGAAGAAGTCCTCAGAATCTTAAATGTTTGATGAAATGTCGAACGGAAGATTGTTCGATAAAGTTGCAATCGTTCAGGCGATTTTCCTGCAAAACAGTCGACTGAAATTTTCTCATAATCGCTTGGAACGAGCGGAAAATGGATAAATGACTGTCATCTTGGTGACGTTTCTTCCTCGGAATGACTGGCAGAGGGAACTCGTTGTTGGAGACGAGGTACACAGATACGCGAGAAGCTTCCCCAACAGTCGCGAAGGGACACGCCCTGCCGCCGAGCAAAGACAATAGACTTTTCTCTCGCTCGCCGTTGAGTAAACTAAGAAAACTGTAATTTTCGCGTTCCCGGATATATTAACAGCGCTTCGTTTATCTTTCCTGCCGGCTTCGTTGAACCGCGATAATGGACGGGGGAGGGTAGGGGGGAGAGGAAGGAAGAAGCCGCCGCGGAATTACGAAAATCCATTTTCGGCGAGCGAGCCAGGGACGAAGGAGCGAGGCGAGAAGGAGAAAGAGAGATCCTCGCGGCAGAGAGGGCACACAGGGGAGAGATGAACGTCGGTGAACGCGACCTTTCGCGATCCGGGGATCGGTCAAACTAAAGGGTCGCGAAGTTTCACATGCGCCCGTTAACCGCGCTTTCGTCACCACGAGCTCACGCCATTTGTTTCGCGCAACTTTCGTCGCGAGCTGCGAGCAACTAGAAGCGGCGAGAATTTCACGGCGAACGATGACGTCGCCTCTTGTCGGAGTTTTTTAATTTAGGCGAGTTTAACGATGACTTTGACGACACCTCTCCCATACGTTTTAACCAGAATTTGGAAATACCGCGTCTGCGCGTGTAATTGATGAAGAGAATCCTCGTGACGAATACGACTCGATATCGTAAGATATCACGTTGAAAGATTAATGTGTATTTAACAAAGTTATGTGAATAACTCCGAAAACAGTTTCTATTATGTTTCTTTTAAAGATTAAAATCAAAGTATTATCAAGATATCAATCTTTAAGTCTAGGGAGAGAAACGCAAAATCTATCTACGTTTATCATACCTTCAGTCGGAAGATATTTTTTAAATGAAAATATCTTAAAAAAAATTTGATACTTTTATTACATATTATGAAATATCAAATACGTACATACATATATTAAAATACGAGGGACAATGAATAATTTTATCCACGGAGAAATAATTTTCCATATATTTTATGCTCGTTTTCTCCCTTATTCAAAAAAAAAAGGTATTCCTAAACAAAACTTCGAAACTTCTCTCTCCGTATTATAATATTTTTTTTACAATTTCTCCCCAAAGAAATTCTGATACATCGTGTGTCAGCAACGTATTCACGAAACTATCGAACGTCCTCAACGTTATTTAGAATTTCGCATTTGCTGCAATTATCCGGTATTGAGATTCGTCCAGCTTTTAATTCTTTGCTTTCAGTGTGCATTGTTCGTTCGCAGAGCGTATTATAAAATTCATTAACTACCACCATCACACACGGTCGAAACACACGGAATTTCCTACGCGTTTCCTACGCTCGAGAGTACCAACCTATACTGTACATTCGTTTCCTTTTTGCTTTTTATTTCGAACATTGTGCGTTGTTCGATAATATTCATAACTTTGATCAAATGTGATTGAAGTTCACGTTTAAAGTCATGCAATAATAACATTCCACGTTCCTTGTTTTTTTTTTTTACAGGATTACCATGGATTTCTTCTTCTCTTTCTTTCATTTTTGAGAATAACAAGAACCATAAAATGTTAATAAATGAGCATACCAGGACATATTCATTCAGTTTCAATGTGACATGAATTACACCTCTAGAAATGAAAGACTGTTCTTCTGAATCGATTAACCTTTGTAATTTCGAACGACGATATATCGATGTATTGTTGGTAATATTACTCTTTTGCTTTATTTCTTAACATATTTCTCGTTGAATTTTCCAATTATCGTTCTTTACAGAATTCTTTTCTTTTCAAACTTTATCATCCAACTACTTTTGTTTCTGAACTAGAAGGATTAGGAATATCTTCTCGAACGTTGTTGGGTGCAGGTGTTTTTCTTTTGAAACACGAACGACACATCCATTCGTTCTGTTTCTATTTGTGTTTTATATTTATCGTCGGACGCAACAACTGCGACAATATCCTGTTCTCTCGAAGTTCCGCAAGATTCTGAGGAATTTCACGCGATCCCCGAGGCCGGATCATCGAGTCAAAGATCCACGACCTTCGTAGATAGTTTCGCCGGTCCCGTGGGTACGCGCGAACAATGCCGAAATATCTTCCAAAACGAGTTAACGACTCTGAAACTTCGTTTCCAGCGAAACTACATTGTCAAGGCTGGTCGTGACTGGATCGTTAAGACCATCGTTTGCCTATCCAAATGAGGGAAGATACCGCGCATTTGGTAGGACTTTGGTTCGCGTCGACGAAACGTGCCATTTCCCTAGTCACCACACGACAGATAAAACAGAATCAACAACTGACGGGAAATAATTTTAAAATAGCTAATTCTATAATTGCTCCTTTCCAGAATATATTTTACTTGCTCGTTCAATTTTACGATCAATTCCTAGTGAACTTTGAGGAGTAATTATACAGGGAGATCCAAAAATTACTTCCCACTGAAATAAATTCGTGACTTTCTTATCACATGTTTTGTTTTAATTTTTTTTTCCTTTGAAGAACACTAATTTAAGTTTAGGAATTTAAAATTAATAAAATTAGTTTTTCCGTATATTTTGATGTTTTGTTAAAAAAGTTAGAAGCTTTCGGCCCACCCTATATCATTTATATCAATTTTTATTAAATAGAGTAAAAAATTCAAAATTTTATCCATTAAACCAGTTTGTAATATCGAGTCTTTATCAACATCTTTATTATATTCACACGATTGGGAATACAAATGATCGATGACTGACTCGCGAGACAGCGAGTGGGTCAATTTTACGCGATGACCACGTACCGACGTGTACACCAGGCACAAAGAGCGAAGATCGAGATGGTAGTTGTAACTCGGCGCAACCAAGTCGAAAGTTGGATCTTACGATTGGCAAACCGTAACACTCGTCGAGCCTGCCATCCCACCTTCATCCACTCTCGTCCTCCATCGAGTTCGAGAGCTTTGCTTAAGCCCGAGCTTAAATAAGCAAACTGTCGCATAGGTAACTTCGAGTGGCGTTTCACCGCTTTCCCTTGTCCTACGCCTGTGAAAACTTTTTGCCGGCTGAATTCTCTATCAGCCGGGGCTAACCCTCTTGGAACCGCGAGCGAGCGGGCGCATTCCCCGGGCAAACCCGCCGCCGCGCCCTCGCAAACGTTTCGCTTATTTCGCTTATTTTCCGCTAAAATAAAGCGCGCGCGCGCTCGCGCGCAGCCTCGCCGACCTGCTTTGCCGTGTCTGTTGATCTTGCGACTCTGCGATTCCTGAAATATCCACGCGTATCCGTGCCATCTACCGTAAACATTTAATAATTTTCTTCGGGGAAGTTCTTCGAGACGTCGTCGTCAACGTCGTTTGCTAAAATAAACTTCGGCCGAGGACGAATCGCTATATTCCCTCTTTGAATCTCAGAGAAGTGATTATCGTAGCCTGGCTTTGGTCCTGATTATCGAACGGCGAATCGAACCACTTTGCTGCGTAACCAGAGATAGAAAGAGAGAGAGAGAGAGAGAGAGAGAATGTGTGTGTGTGTATTGACAGTGATCGGTGGTCGGTGAAAGCAGGCGAAAGATTCGCGATCCAATAATTTCATGAAGCCCCGGGGGGACACGCGAGAGCGACATCGTTCGGCCATTGCGGCGGATGGTGTTTCCGCGGGAACCGGAAACTCGACCCCTGCGGTAAGATTTCCACGACACTTCGAGCCTTCGAGTCTCCAGCTCTAAGTGTGCTTCCTTGTATACCGTGGGGCTGAGCTGACAGCGTCGAGTCGTTCAGCGTACGCTTCGCGCGGATTGCTAGCTGCCGATTGCTAGCTTGTTCGAATTATTTCGCCGGGCTGATACGATTTCGAATATTTCGACGATAACAGCCGCTCGAAAAGATAAGAACGCGCCGCGTCGAGTAGATTTGTTGCTTAGAGCCGGTTACGAGGACGGCCGATTATCGTCGACAAGCTTTTAACGATGAAGCGTTGAATAACGATCTGTTGTTCTTAAACCCATCTTCAGTGCCGAGATGAAGTCGCTGGTTTCTTGTATTTCTCCTTTAACGACGACAGACTTTATCGATACAATTGCTGCTATATTTTATTCCATTTTATTTTGCTAGAAAAATATGTGTAATAAAGACAAATCAATGGGAAGAATCCTAATTCTCGTCTCACAAGCTGTGTGTTGCGAACAAGCTCATCAACGTTCACTGATGCGAAACTGAGTTCGAAAATTTGTCTTTGTTGGATGTATTTTATTTCCACGATGTTTTCAATAGCATAGTAATATTTTTATTAAAATTATTTTAAAATTCCTGCAGTTGCTTGATAATTTTAACAGCGTAGTGAGCAAGTAAATTTCTGCAAAATAAAAATTATAGAATTATTGGAACTGTACGTATTTAAGTTGGTAGATTACTGCGTAACTTGGCCCAAAAGAGTTTGAAAGAGTTTGGTACAAAAACTGGATCCGTTTGTGCTTGTACTTGTTGAAATTCTTTATGCTTTTTGTATACTTTTGATTGATTAGTGCAAGAACTAAAACGAAATTCACTGTTTCGATAACTAATTTTCAATCTACTTCTGTTTTATCATTATTTACTTGTGAAATGATATCTAGTATATTTATCGTGGATGTTATACCAGTGAGAAAGAAATCATTAGCATTAGAACTAGAGATGTTGAACTTTTATGACACAATAAAATGCACGAGCTTTTATTTACAGATTTTACGATAAATCAAATTTAAATCTCTAAAAATACATTGTTTTATATCTGTAAAATATCCAAGAAAGATTACAAATTGGTCATTTTGACTAATGATGGTAGTGTTAATAATGAACCTTATGAATCGGATTCCTCATTTTCGCAAATTGATTACACTTACATTATTTTCAAATATTTTCATTAAAACCTGTAAATTCCTACACATCGTGATCTTGATCAAATTGTCAGAAACATACAGACGCTTTGTGTAGTTTTTACATAAATCAATGGAAAATTGAAGAGTCTCAAAAACTTTCAGCTCGAGCTTCGCGTTCCGCGTAGAATGCCTCTGCAATGCAGAGAGTTAACCGGTTTTTTTCCACCTTTTGCAGACAGGATAACGAACGATTTTATATTTACGTTCGCGGTGAAAGCGAGATGGATGAAAATCGATCAGAGAATGTTTGTCAGACGCGGCAAAATTGTGCATTGTTACGCAACTCGAACCGGCAGCGTGCAACAACCGTTCAAGCAACGTCCACGGCTTTGAACCGTCGAATGTTTGAACAATCTTGCGACGCATCGCGTATGCATGCGTCATCCTGTATCATTAATTGCGACCTCTATGTTAGGAAACACGGCGAGTCATCCGCGCCTCAAATTCGAAATTAATTATTCCACGATCGCGCGAACCCGGTTTATTATTATTTTTTCTTTTTTTTTCGAAAAGAAAAAAGAAAAGAAATAGCAACAACCAACGACGGAGCTGTTTAATCCGTCGATCCGAACGATCGGAAACGGAGGGAATTCCGAGGCGAAAGTTTATCGCGGTTCCCAGTCGGGAATTCCTGCACAGAGTTTGGCTCCGTTTGAGCCGCGTATTGAAATCGAATCGATTTATTTAGCCCGCATTGCCGCGCCCGGTCAGCACCGTTATCGCATCGATTCTGCGGAGGAATCGCGTTAAAGCAACGGCCCGCCGATACTTAAGCTCTGGCCGCTCCGCTAAGCCCCTTTTGTTACGGATTACCGACTCGTTGAACGGGACCACGCCCCCACCCCCCTCCCCTTCCCTCGACCGGCCGGTTTCTGCGCAAAGTATCACGCCGTTCGAAATGCCACGAATTATTCAACGGTTGCCGGGAGTTGGTCAGTGGCCGGTCTGCGGTGGCAAACAAAGTTGCATAATTAGCAGTACATCCGCGCTGCGCTTCTCCGGCGCAGATTGAAGGGTTGAGGCTGTTGACAAAGGAGGCCGCCCGAGGGACCACGGAATATTCGAAGGACACTAGAAAAGGAACATACCGATTTTGATGAAATTTCGTTCAATAAATATAATCTTCGAAAAGATATTTGACATGTATTATTATTATTATTATTTTCTTTATTGATAATCGTCGAGCTACTAAACGACGACTAAAGTGTAAAATTTGTGGCAGAGAAATGAAGATGCAAGGAACAAAGAATTTGTAATATAATAAAGAGCGCGAACTTCTATCGATATATTTTACTAAAAATCGCTCGAGTCTATGAAGATACATTGTTGTAAATTTATGAAATTTCGATGGAAAATTGTGAACTGGTCATTTTGTGTTATTAAAGGGGTGAAAACTACCCTCAAAAGGTTTTGTCAAATATCTCGGAAATTACTGAATATACAATTTTCGTGTAAATTGACGAAAATTATCATTTTTTAACGGCGAATTTAACTGTATATACCATTTTGCGAGAAACTCATTTGTTTAAACAATATATTAAAGAAACAATATATATATATTTTTTATAAATTTTTCCAAGTAAAGGTTGATATATTTTCTTGAATAGTTTATGAAAACTATATATTCAAGCACGAATTGGATAAATTGGAATCTTGCATTACAAAGAAATTGAAAAAGCAACATGAAGAAAGGTAGATAACCGAAGTGGAGGTATTATCTTTCGCTGGTTCGTTATTCGAGTGACTTCGATGCTGGCACGATGAGGAACCAACGCATGTTGGATGGCGACATTTGTACTTCATCGTCCGATATCGTTTATAATTGAAAATGTTTGTTAGAGGTTTGTTAAAGTTGTTCGAGAAAGTACTCGAACCTTATATGAATACATATCATGTCGCGTAAATTTTTATATTTCACTGACTGTTAGAATCAAATAATTGGTTGAAATATTTTTGTTTTAAATATATACGTTTTATACTTTTATCACATGTTCAACATTTCATACTTTTCAGTAAATACATGTTTGCAGTAAATATTTTGTAACTTTTACGTTTTCAAACCCAACGATAGTCCAATTCCGTACTTTTGTGAATGATTTGCGACGAACATTATTTGTTGAATTATACTCGTTACAGTTGTCAATGAAATTTCAAAGTACACAATACATGTACATGAAGATGTTCGAACTTCTTCGTTGTATTCACTGCAAATACGAACGGAAAGTCTGTTGGAAAATATTTTTAAGCGGGCACGATTCTCAAACGATCGAGAAACGGACAGTTGATAAGAGATAGGGTAGAGAAGATGTACAGAGTTCGATCAATTTCGAAACAAATGTAGAGAGAGAGAGAGAGAGAGAGAAGAGACGGGACAAAACGCCGAGTCGCGCAAAACCGTCTGAACGAGAGAAAAAAAAAGGAACAAACGTCGGATGTCCTCTTTAACGTAGGTTAACGAACATAAGACGCGGCTTTCCGTATCTCCGGGTCCAGATCTGAAAAGTAGGAAAGTGCGGCTCCGGGGATAAAAGTTATGGCTCTGCGGAGACTTTTTCGTGGATTTCCGGGATCAGCGAAGACGCCATCCGCAAAACGTTCCCTGGCACCGATCTCTTTAAGCTCCGCCGAGAATCGGCTCGCAAGAAGTCTTCTAACTACCATTCTCCTCTAAGCTAAGCCAAATCAGATAGCGCGTCCGATGGAAATACTGTTGCCCGGTTAACACATTCGAGACCGATGACCGTGATCGTTGCGTCGTTCAACGTCTCCGCTCAATCAATAATCCAAGATTCATTGCAACGTGTGCGTCGATTGAATATTACTGGATTTTTTGGATCGGTATTTCTACTACTTCTTTTGTAGAATTTCGCTGAAGTAGTTCTTATTTTGTAAATTTCGTTTAGTAGTTCTACGATAATTATTTAAGCTTTTCTTTTTCTTTTTTTTTTTTGACGATAAATACTGCGTGAATAACAGATTTCTAAGAATTTATCGAATTTATTAAATATTCATGCATTGGATAGTTGATAACAATCCTTGAATGAACAATCCTTCTGGCCATAACCTAGAAATTCTGATGATACTGTCAGGCCATTGAAGAATGCAAGTGAAGACTGTTCATTCACTGGAAAAATCCTAGCTCGTAATACGTTTACGTTTAAAATGTTTAAAATGTACAAATCGAGAAACGTCGAATACGTATCGTTCTGTCCGTTTCGAGAAATCGGAAGCGTGTTCAAAATCGGACGAGATCACTACGACCGGTACGGGTACAGTACACAGTCTTCAGTCCTCTAGCCAAAGCAGGTTCTTTGCGAGGATCGGTTTGCAATTCGAGATCGGATACGGGCCACAGTTTTAGCACGGCCGCGGGATTAGAAATCGAAGCGGGGAACTCCGTTTGGAAAAGCAACAGCCACTTGACCGTTAATTACGGGCCGGGATGTACCGTTCGATCGAACTACCTCTCGTTCTCGTATCCTCGGGTTTTCGGGGTATTCCGGGCGTTCCGCGTGCAAGCTCAAACGGAAATGATGGTCGAACAACGGCCTACTGTTTTCCCATTTGTTCGCGGGACGATTGTCGTTGACCTATGTAAATTGAAAGCGTCCGACGAACCGCGACATTTTGCAATAACGCCTTCGCGGACACGATAATCGATTTATCCGCCTTTGAAAACGGCGAGCAATGGCGGGATCCGCGCGAATTTTTCGACGATCGTCACGACTTGATCGTTAACATGAACGCGGATTTTGGGAATCCGCTGTCCTCACTGTAACCGATATTTCGCCACGTGTGATATAATTAATACACCACGGCGTTACACAAAAAATAGCACACACTGTATTTTCTCATATTGTGTATCTTAAATTATTTCTGTAGAGAATCCATAGTTTATTAGCATTAATATCCTTCGGGCATCGGTGTGCGTGTAGTATGTTGAATGTCAATGTATTGTGTAGAAGTGGGTAGAACTAAGCCAAAAAATCATTAAGAAACTATAATATAAATTTTTTCCTCAAAGAATAGCTACCATTATTAAATGTAAAAAAGATCATACTAAGTATTAAATAATTATTAAATTCGTTTCTTCTATTTCTATTGTTTTTCGCGAAACCTGCTGCAATTTAATACAAAGAAATTTAATAACTTTTAGAGTGTGCCATTTTTTTTTTTAGTGTAATAATCGAACACGCGTTGAAGTGAGATAAACGTATTTCATTTATTAAAAAACGGTCTTAGGAATTTATTTGTCTATCATTTGTAGCATTGTTTTTATACAATTGTGAATTGAGATTGTTCTTCTTCTAGAATTAAAAAAATATGAAAGTAATGTAATACTTTATATCAAATTTTCCGCAATGCATGTGACAAATTCTGTAATCCTTTATATTACATATAACTATGAAATCTTCCTCGTACATCAATTATCCGTTCAACTGCCCTCGTGTTCGTCTCCGCCTGTTTGTTAGAAACAGAATATTTTCATCCTCCATTTGGCGCATTGCGTTACGTACATCGGCTTGATTGCATCACGCTGCTCGTTCTCCTTGCTTTCCTCCGCTTCGTTCTATTCGTACCCTTAATTTCGTACGCGGTAGGGTCCGCGTTTAATCGATGCGATCTCCGCTCACAGAAGATCCACGAAGCTTTACGACGAGGGTCCTCGGCGAAGAGAGCATTTCCCCGGCTAAGTCTTAACCTTTTCCTACTCTTTCCATAAAGCAAGAATGGCCCCCTGTACGACGTTGTTACGGCGAGAGAGAGAGAGAGAGAGAAAGAGAGAAAGTTGGATCAGCACACGGGTCAAAGTACGATCGCGACGTTCTCTAAGCCTTCGTAGCACGTGCGCGTTCGTAGACACGAAAAAGCGTTGATGACTGAAAAGCGCGGCGTGCACTTTGTGCTTACTTGGTTACGTCTGCTTTTAGCCTCCATGTTTGCCTTTAAAGCTGTCGAGAATTTACGGCACCTTGGACCCGCGCGCGCCTTCTCTCTAACAAGGAACCGCGTTTATCACGAAATTTCCTTCGGCTCTCCTCACGGCGGTAATACGTGTGCCCGCGCGAGAGCGGAAAAAGCGGGTGGAAAAAAAAATTCGAGAACGAGCCAATTAGAGCGTGAAAACGCGGGAAAGCTGGTCGACGCACGATCGAGCTGTTTCCGCGGCGAAGCAACAACGCCCGAGGAAAACACTTCCGTGGGGAGGGAACAGGAAGTACACGGTACGGGGCGGTGACCGTGCACACCGTTTCTTACCCGGTTCCCGTGCTCGCGTTGCTTCCGAAAGCGCGCCGATCCGGTTGAAAGTTGAATCAACAAATAATTAGACGAGAGCGTGTGTTTCGCCCGGTGATACGTGATGAGAAAGCGGCGCCTCTCTGAAAGAGCTGCTCTCTGGACGCAGTCGGTGAATCGATCGAAATCAAAGAGGCTTTCTTCGAGAGCGAAACGAAATAACGCTAGTTTCCCGGCACGTCGTCGACACGAAGTAGACCATGCGCGGAACTTTTCTCTCGTGAGGAAAGCCCCGACGAAAAAAGGCTAACTTCTTCCCGTGCTGGGAAGAGAGGGAAGCCAAACCGAATTAGACTACTAGAGCAGAACGAACTAAGCCGTCGGAAAAATTACAAACGACCGGCGCTTTTGTTCGCGTCCGCGTTCCACGTACAAGCGACTTTCTTTTCCAAGTAACTTTCGTATAAGCCTACCTCTCAGACTGACAGACAATTATCTGGAGACGTACGTACATACGTTTCTAGACGATGGCGCTTTTGTTCGCGTCCGCGTTCCACGTACAAGCGACTTTCTTTTCCAAGTAACTTTCGTATAAGCCTACCTCTCAGACTGACAGACAATTATCTGGAGACGTACGTACATACGTTTCTAGACGATTCACACACGAGTTGTTGGTGGACAGTCCACAAACAAAATATACGTAGCCTCTCAATTGACAAGTGACATAATTCCAAAATCTAACGACAATGGATTTGTGTAAAAATAATAAAAGTAAGTAGTGGTTACTCTCATTTTATTTAACTCGA
>NIPQ01110267.1:0-36874 GCA_002806875.1 Lepidotrigona ventralis hoosana | reverse complement strand
GTTTTCGTGACGAACGCGTGAACCGTGGCTGAATTTACTGCCATGAGAGAGTTTTCCTGTGACCCATTTCGATCCGCTTCATGAGGTCGACGCCATTAGTGATTTCTGGCCCAAGGGGAATCCTTATGGAATCAATGACTCAAGCACCCTTTTCGTTCTCCATCGACCGTCGAACGTTCGTAGGTGTTTGTTTTCTTACCCCGCAAGATAGACGACGAACTATCCGTAAACTACTCACCACGAGAGATATGTGGCTCTTCCGTTCTCTCCGATCGAAAAAGAATCCTCTTTGGAGCCTAAATTTCAATACAACTCCCGCTGAAGATCATACTCGAAAATGGAAAGCCGAGGCATAGATGATGTAGCGCGCTGTAACAGAGGAGCGTTGCTTCTTGCAACGCGCGATGAACCGTGAAAAGCTCTGACGGGCCGCTTCCATTGTGATTCCTGAACAAAAATTTAAAAAGAAACCAGTGACGGCAAACCAGTTTAATCCGAAAGTTCTCTATCCCGTTTTTGCGTTTTTTGTTTGACCATCGTTGGTTTTCTTCATTGAGGATTTCATTCGCCGGCGTTGCTCAGAGCAACTCGTGTTTCGGAAAAGTCGTAACTGCGAGAGAGCATTATTATTTTTCGGAATGTCCTTTCTTTCTTTTTCTCTTGTAGCGATACCTTTACTCGCAAATTGCCAGTATCTTTTTGTTAAAAAAAAAAAAAAAAAAGGCCATCTCATTTGTGGTTCTCGATGCGATTTCGATGTCACGTTTGCACGATTTTTAACGAAACGGAGCATTTTTATCGTCTTTTGCGGGCAGAATTGATACGTTTCGATGATTTAGCATTATGATTTGCATTATGTGCAAATATGGTCAAAAAAGACTATACGAATTCATAATTGATCAATTTCTATTATTCTTGTCTATTATTTAACATTCAAACAGATAGAAGTATGACATGGAGAAAGAATCTATTATTTAATTAGTTAATTTATTTACAGTCAAAGATCTCTGTATACACAGTGATCGAGAATATAAATAAATAATATAATGATAACACGGTAAATAATATAATAAATATAATAAATAATGATAATATAACGATACAATAATACAATAAATAACATAATAATAATAAAATTAATATCCGAATTTATCAATTATTTGAACAATCTTTTCACTCGACGTGTATGTTCTTTTTCATAGTTGGCTAAAATATGCTATTTCCCGTATAAACAAATGAGATGTGCTTCTTTTCTTATTGCGCGTCTTACTGACGACGAGTAGCAGAATTATTACTTGCATTGAGGAGAGTTCGATGTTTGTTGTTCAATCGTTGAGCGGAGAATTTATCAGCTAGCAAGAGGGAATATTTCCCTCGAACACATTTATTGCATTCCTTCTGCGAGCCTGTATTTTGAAATACTTTCGATGAACATGCTTTTCGCTCGAATTCCTCCGCATCGAATATTCCTCGAGAGGATCTTGTTTGCGAGATCTGCCACTGACAAGCAACAACTGGAACATTGTAATTTCGAGTGCTCGTCAATTGCCTTCTCAAAGCATCTTGAAGATCTGCCATTGCGGTGTAAATAGATGTAAATAACGTGCTGGTCGTGTCATTTGAAATTCCCTTAAACGTCTTTGCCAAAGCAGGGACGGTCCTTTGATTTTTAACCTCTTGAATTTCAAATCTGTTCGTAACAGATCTCCTCTTTCTCTTTCTCTTTCTCCCCCTGCCCAATCTTTCTTGATGCATCTTATCGAAAGTCGAGGACTCACTGTCTCGACGGAATCTCGTAGAATTTACGCGCGTGTAGGCGTCTCTCGCGTCCAAGTAACCGCGAGTGCACAAAGTAGCAATTAAAATTTCATCGTGAGCTCGATCGCGAATCGACTTGCCCTCGGAAGCGCCGCCATGTTAATTTCCTTCGTTTCTGCCGCGCTCTCACGTTCAAATTAATTTCGTTGTTACTTAATTGCTCGAATAAACTCTCGTTCGTCTCGTTACTTGCGGAGGAGACGTCGCGTGACGATACGAATTCTCGTTTACACGACGAAGAGAGTAACTTTGGTAACTTTGGCGCTGCCGTAAAAATATCGTCTCTACGCGGTGGCACTATGTTGGCGAACAAAGGCGGGCAACGATAGCTGCAATCCCTTAATTGCGAGCAATAAGCAGCGCATTAGTCGATTTATCCGACTAAATGAAGCATTAGTAAATGCTATCCAGCGTGTTTAATGAGTATAAATGGCGCGCAACGTGAAACGTATTATGTCAATTGGCCCCGAAACCTGGCGGCGAGGCACGAAGTAATTATAGAATAACAATTATTAATTAGTCGTACACCAGGGATCATCTAGCTTTAATGCGGCCCGTGACCATGAACAACGTTACGTTCACGGAACGCAAACACGTTTCGCCCGCTCGTCGCTTCCGCCGTCTGATGAATTTTCCACGGGCAAAGCGGGGACCGATGAATGCAGAGGATAAGGCGAAAGAGACGGGGAGGGCCGGTCGAGATGAAAAGGACGACACGAATTACACCGGCGAATAGATTGAATTTTACAACGTGAACCGCGTTTATTCTAGCCGGCTCGATATAAAAGGAAGGAAACAATTGCGTGATAAGGGGAGCAATGATGAATTTCTCGCGGGGCAAGAGGAGGACGGAAGAACGAAAGAAATGTAAGAAGGCAACGGTATTAATCCGAACGTAAATTCTTTCAACAGGAGAAGTCTGGTGACGATTTCATTTAACCATTATAACCATTACTCGTCCGCGTATGTTCACGCGCGCGCGCACACACACACACACACGTTCTACTACACACAACGCGTTATTATACCCGTTGCAACATTTTCACGTAATTTACCGTATTCAGAAACACGCGCGTTGTCGGCCGAGAATACGTACAAACCTCAATTGTTTCGAGAATAGTCTCTTGCCTGCATTGTTGTTTTAATTATCTTATATATTTGAAATGAGCGTAATATCTTTTAATCCGTTTATTTTCTTCTTCTTCTTTCTTCCTTCTTTCTTTTTTGAGATATATAACTGAAGCAGCACCGTTCCGCATAATCGTTCGAAGTTGACTGTTCAATTGGTATTAATTATTAATATAGTTTTTATCGCTTCGAAGTGAATTGAATCGTCGCGCAAACGAGCGACCCTGAACGTCTATTATATACAAATGAAGTGCGTGCCACGCTCGTGGCTCCCTATGGAAGTTTAATTACAGTAACATTCAATTACGACACGCACGATGCGCTTGTATTTTGACGCGAGTCACTTATTAAAGCTGTGTAACGGCAGTTGTTCGCAGCTCGTGTCCGAGTTTAGAGTCGTGTTATTAACCACTCGACGAATCGTGCGAACGATCGTGCCCCTCTCCTTCGTGAAACGTGAATATCTGAATTTATCGGTAACAGCATGTTTTTTTCGTAAAAGCATTGCAGCAGGAGTTAATCGTCGTTACTACATAAACGATCGCGATGTTTGGACGTGATCGACTGGTTTGATCGATCGGTACGAAACGGTGGTGATGGTACACGGAGGATTTCGGAGCCGGCCGATATTTATTGTCCTTCTATTTGCTAGGGTTGACCATGAATCAGTTCGGTGCGACGTTGTTGATCGTCGAGACGCTGTTTATTCAGACTGTCAACAGGCTAGGTATTGGTCTAATATCCGACATAGAGTCTGTGTGCCGTACGCGCACGTGAATCGGCTTACTTCCGCGTATATATTCCGCCTATTCAGGAATTCATTACGGTCGATTCTACGCTCACGGAGATTTACCGGATACGGAACCGCCTCGGAGGGCAAGCGAATATCAGGCATTTCGATTCCGGCTCCAGCTTGTCGAGAACGACCTGAATTCACCGCCGGACCCGCCGTGACTCCTCCCGCGCGGATAACGAGAGGTAAAATAAACCTTTTTTTTCCTTTCATCCGTTCCCGGCCCTCGATCGACCCTAGAAAAATCGCGACGCGCCAACCTCTCGCGATGCGTATTTCGCGCTCTTATTTATTTGCAGCTCTCGCCGTCTCGTCGCGCGACTAGATTTGTAATAGGGTCGCGACACGCGGCGAGATTTGATTTCGCGACTTGAGGCAGCACGGAACGCCGTAAAATCTGCTTACCCTTCGAATGGAACGCAATCGTCGGCCGCGCTCGTCGTCGGTAAATAAATGAATAACAATCTGTCCCTGATGCGCGCGTAGTTGGCGAACAGAACGAACCGGAATCTCAACCTGCAAAAACTACCAGAGACAAATGGACACGATTCGATTCCCCATCGGTGGAGGAGGTTCTTGAAACAAATGAAAGATCAACGTTCTCCGGAGCGCTCTGTCGCCGAGTTCGACGAGGGAGCGTTAAATCATTGGATTCGCTCTGATTCGGCGAACGACGCGACGTCGGTAAGTAGATTACAGAATTTACGAGTAATGGTGCAAAAATGCTGACAACGTCGAATCGGGAAGAGTGGAAGGAAAAGAGACAAGAAGCAAAGCGGTCCTTGTAATTTGACGTAATCTTCGTGGCGTTTCAGCGAGACACAGGTACGTACGTACGACGAAATTGATCGCTGGCTTTTGATCAACCGTTTGCTTTCAATCGCGAGAAGGGGGGGGAAAAAAAAGAAAGAAACTGATAGTTTCATGTGCGAAAGTAGCAGATGCTCTCGCAAAATATGCTCTCGTACGTGTGTGAAACACTCTGCGCGAGATGTAACCATAGTCATGGCGTTGAAGCACCGTTGTATACGAGATAGGTTGAGCCAATGTGTTGCTTTACATTCAACGGAGTCCCTTTATTGCACCAACTATTGCAATACCATAAATGTATTGCGTATTTTAGTTCCAGTTGCAAACTTTTGCTATGCAACTGCTGAAATTGAAACACTGTACGTATAAAGAGAGTGTTCACGGTAAATGATCGTTCCTTGATATTTCTGTTTCCTGAGGAACTACATTTCTTCTCCGAGAGATATTATGCACTCTTTTAACTAATAAGTATTAAATACTCGTTTATAAATATCGATATTAATATTTTAGCCTCATTCGTTTTTCATTCTTCCAAGTTAATTTGACCGAAACTGACGCAACGATAAAATCGAAATATTAATATAATAAAAAGATAAATGATCGAATGTGCAAATCCTTTTATTAAAAGTAAAATAAATTCCCATTTAACATATAAATGTCCAATTTCATGGGGATGTTAGGAGCAGCAAACGAGCAGCTTAACGTATAAATAATATATAATGATTTAATCGGGGATGTTCCGGCGTTGGAGAGGATAATTTTACATGAAACAATAGGCTGATACGAAAGATCAAAATTTTTTCTTATATATAGAACTTAGTTTTTGAAAATTTATCTTTGAAAATATACTGCCGAGTCTAGCTAGTTCTAAATCTGACAGAAAGGAATGATTAATAGGGGCTTATTCTACGTATGAAAGTAAATCGAAAATGTAAAATAAAATAAAAAGACGCTTTATTTTCGAGAATAATCGAATTTGAAATTTATCAAGTACACGCGCATCAAGGCAATTTTTAACAAAACACATTCAAAGCTTATTTTCTTGAAAATATGATCGATTGCTACAAATAATAATCTCCTGTCGATTATTCATTTCCGTCGCGTTTAGAATTGGTCAAATTCCAGTATTCTTGACAAATTTTCGAATTCAATTTTCCTGAGAACGAAGCGAAAGTTTTATCTCTTATTTTTGATTTATTTCTCTACTCCTCACGTTTAATTTTATTTCTTTCATTGAACCTTAGACTCGCAGGGTCTACGTAATTTGCGGCAAATTTCTAGCTGCAATAATTTGTCCACAAGTTCTACGCGTCCAATTTCTCTATGCTCTTTAAAAGCACTGCGTTCGAATGGTCGCAACCGCTGCCCTGGTTCAAATTGATCCATGTAAAATAATACATATCGCTCAGCCGCTGAGCGGCAGCATTTCGTTCGTAGCGAATCAGTACATGCGTTCGTTTTGGTAGACGTGAACTTACCACGTTGCGTTCCGTGTGAATTCCTTCGTATAAATCAATGTTCTTACAAAAGGCGGCGGCAACTCCCTCTCGACTTCGAACACATGTACAGAGATGTAAATGTCTACGCGCACCATTAAAAAGATAGTACGTTGAACGCGTAATTGTGATTAATTATACAGTAATATAATTTCAAGGATCTTAAAGATATGTCAGATGCATACATACACTGTCGTTCGTAAGATTCCCGAACGTTTGAATTTATGCCAGAAATTGCTGATGTTTGAACTATTCTTCATACAGAAATCTTCATGGAAGTTAAATTTGGGCTCATTTCAAAGCGTAAAATCTCTATTTTCAGATTGTTTTACTGGTTCTTTTTTTTTGCACGATGTTTTCCTTCCACGTAATATTAGAGGGTAAAAGATGAAAGTGCTTTTTTCTTTCCACAAGTTTCCAAGCTTAAACTTCCCCCTACGAACATTGGAAAAATTTTTTCATAACTGATTTACTCCGCCGTGAATTTGAAGGTTGGATTCTTCTTTTTAAAATGGTCACTCGAAACTTGATGTACGATTTTTAAATGTAAATCCAAGGATTACCGCGAACATGGTCCAAAACTTTGAAAGAACTAAAAGTTTTCGGACACTTGGCAAATTTAATTAAAAGTATTAATAATATAATTACTTTCTAATGAAATGGTATTAACTGTAATATGTTAGAAATAATTTTTTTGCAAAAAAAAGAAAAATTTATGAAATTGACTCAAGGGATGGATGAAAGTTACGTACGTTTGTTTATGGCTTCTAATATCCAATTACGTGTGTGTTTTTTGGTCAAAATCATTGATAATTAGCATTTTCGATAATTTTCTATTTGTATAAATATTTTATAATAATTAAGGATGAAGCAGTAGTTTATCACAACGTTATAGCAACGATACCTCAATTCGATTAATTTTTAAGAAATTACATTCAGACGAAAAGCATAACGATAAAAAAAATATCAAGTAAATCTTTGGAATCTGCTTTCAGTTAAAAAGTGTGATAACACAAGTTGGATGAAAAGAATTGTGGGATGGAACGTTGCGTTAACGCAATCTTGGTTCTTAATGGATTGAAATAAAACGAAATCGTCGTCAAGAGAAAATTTTAAGCAGAGTAGATGATACTATATACAGCAATAACAAATGCTCTCCCATTGCACTCTGATTGTAATGTAATATTTCATCGAAAATTAAAACACTCTCCGTCTTATGTATAAATTCCACGCGACAATTCATTAAATAAAACAGATTTATACGCCTGCCTCGTAGATAAATGGAGGACGAGGAATTGATAACGTTATATAAACTCGTCGCCAAATTCTGGACCCGTTTGGAACGTCGCGTAACAAGAATTTACTGCAAGCTCAGCTTAATTTCTTAAAACGTTGCTAGTCAGACCGCTTACGAAAACCGCTTACCGTTTAAATATTAAAGTAGCCAACCGCGAGCAAAGGAAACATTCACTTGGCTTATTAGATTCTGAAAACTAACCGTGCGGTATTTCTCTCGGTAATTTACGATGATTCGCAATTTTCATCGAAGGCTGCAAAAAAATATTTCAACTGATACATATATCTCGCTGGTGACAGATATTTTCACTTCTGTTAATTGAAGATTAAAAGCATTCGGCAGAATAGTTTTGTATTTTCGCGCCCAAAGTAGACGATTTTTCAGATTTCCAGAGCAAGAAGCGTTTGAAGTGACAACAATCTTCTTGTCGATAGAAGATTAAGATTAGAAAACACCGTGTGCTATTTCTCACTCTGTAATTTACGATTACAGACGATTTTTCAGTAATTCCCTTCGAAGAATGAAAATAAGAAAATAAACAAATAAATAAAAAGAATATAAGTAAAAAATATTTCACTTATGAAAAACACTTTTACTAATTAAAGCATTGGGCAAAGTAGTCTGTATTTTCTGTAGCAAACGGTTTCCCAGATTTCTGGGACGAGAAGCGTTAGAAGCGAGTGCAATCTTTCGTCGATAGACGATTGAAAAACATTGCGCCAAACGTTCGCTAACAAATACGTAAATCCTCGTATCGCGTAACACCTCGTAAATCTGACGTTAATTTCTTCGTGAAAATTGGCCGGCCGCCAGGATTGCAAAAAGTTCCGGCGCTTTTCGGGATAAAGTCGTTTCCCAGCGAGGGACTGTCGAACACCGGCGACACGTCGATTTCTTGATTTGCGACTCTTTCGGGAACAACACCTCGTCTCTCATCATTGGCATTCTTAACTCGGAGTATCTACCTCTTCGAAATATATGTAAATTTCCCTAAATATTCGTCTTGAGAGATTAGGCTACACACCGTAGGAGGCACGCATTCCACGAATTTTCTCGTTCATTTTAATCCCGAAAATGCACATCATTACAGAGTTTTGCCAGGGGTAAATACCTAAATTCCTTCCTTCCTCGTATTTCGCCGAAAGCTCGTTAAATTGCTTGAACACTGCATTCTGAGAAAGTATTTGTGTTTAAAGTATTTACCTTCGGTAACAGTCGGACGTGGAGGAAAGGGACGAACTTTTTCCACATCATGAAGAAACCACGTCGAGCGAAACAATTCTTAGTCAAGATTTATTCGCATAATCCAAGTTTTGCCTGGGTAAGTTTTGTCGTACGTTGTTCGCATAGTGCAATAGATTACGGGAAAAGTAGAACAGTCGGGGGTATAATCTGTCTTGACAGTCATCCTGAATCTGTCGAATTCGTTGTCAAGTCGGCGGCCGTGTGATAATTCTTATTAGTACTCTTCGAAACGGTGCCTGAGCATTCCTCACAGTGTGATTGGCGTAAACGTCGGGAAGACAGATCTAAACTGAACAGGCAGCCGAGGAACAAACTAGGTCCGTGAAAGAAAAATGTGCCGGTCGGAGACGGATAAAACAAGTTTGTACTTTAATCGTTAAACTTCGAGCGGAAAGATAAATCTTCCGGGGCGTTGGTTTACGTCCTTGTTACGTTGTTCAATAGCACCAGGAATTGGGGGGATGCACGATACGAAACGGAACATCTATTCCTCGCAATGCGTTTCACCGTTTCCGACGAGTTTCAAGAAAGTTACCGCATTTTGGTTTCTGACAATCCGCGTGAATCATGACTGGACGGAGGTTATTGTAAAAAAAAAAAAAAGAAAAAAGAAGAAGCTTTCCTGTATTTTCGTAAAAAGATCTTCAGAAGGGGGAGGGAGGGATAAAAATTGATGGCTGTTCGAATAGTAAACCTAAATTTCTCGATCGAAGTTTGCTCCAGTTGTGTCCGGACTTCCCAAATAGTTAAGGGAAACATAACGTAATTCGAGATGTATATCTGTTCGTTTTTAATACTACAGATGACCATGCGCGAATGGCCGGCACATTTTTGTGAAAGTAGCGTAGAATGAGGGTAGAAATTAAAGCAATTTTGTTATATTATTGTGAAGAGATTCTAAAGATTTGTATACTAAAAAAAATTAAAATAATAATAAAAATAATACATTTAATCATTTTCTTTCACACGATAAGATTCGAAACATTCCCCTAAACATAAGAGTATCCTGAAAAATGAAGTAAAGTAGTAAAATATACCGTATTTGTGCATCAGAAAATGCGATAGTCATAAACAAACAACAAACACATTTTTTTTAAACTGTTTGCAATAAACATTCTCTCTTATGGCGTCAAACAGGTTTATAAAAGTTTCTGGCAATGCATAGTACAAAGGATTGTTATTTTCATGTAGAAATGAAAAATCTAAAAGTTCTGCTATTTCTTTTATGGAAAGACCTTTGTCAGAATGCGTACAGAATTTTCAATATCTGCTTCCCGGACAATGTACGATAAATACGATTAATATGTTTTAAACGAACGTAGAATTGGAATCGCAAATGACGCGAAAGTGCGTCACCGGCTGCTAACCACTGTTTCACAAATGACGCACAATCGCGGTGCCGGCCTCTATAGCGTTAAAAGCTGTTGGATCAGAACTGTGGAAATTTCGGCGAAGGGTGAGGGGGAGGGGGAGGGGATGATAAAGAGCAAACACGGTAATTAATTCTCCTATCGTGGCGCGGAGGAAATTCTCGCAATTAGTCGCATATTGCCAAGTTCGAAAAGAGAGAGAGAGAGAGAGAGAGAGAGAGAGATCTCTTGGAAACAAAGTAAACGTTGAACAAATTAGAATGGCGGGTGATGACGGGTCCCTGCGATTGGCTCTGCGGGGCGTAACGTTACTAACGAAAGGCCGGACGAGTAAGAAAATCCTGGACGACTGCTGACAACAAAGAACGACGAAGTAGGTCTCTCGCCGAGACACCTAATTCGTTCTTTCACCCGAGATTCGTCCGTGCAACTTCTCTCTACCCGCGTGTACCCGCGTAGCCGGTGGAAGGATTCGGGGACAAAGTTCCGCGGAAGTTTCGCGGAAGATGGTCGAATGCCTGCAGACAGTAAAGGAGCAGGAGGGGAAGTTATTATCTGTTGGTAGCAGAAGGCCTTTCGATCCGTCCTTTCAGTTTCTCGTCTTTAGTCAGCGCGTTATTTATTCCGCGAGAGTGGCGCGAGAGAACGCGAGAGGCGCGCGTGTGCCACGAGGCGGCGAAGTTGGATTTAATTTCGCCGGCCGAGACCCGCGAAAATTCGTGTATCGGTACCGGTAAAATAAATTTCTAATGGGTACGGCAGTTTCAGATTTCCCATGTGACGTTTCACCGTGCCGTGCGGTCCTGAATACGGTTACAATAATTATTATTGCAGCTCTGGCCGGGATATATTTCGGTTTACGTGTTGAGCTCCGCGGACGGCCAAAGTGGAAAATTAATTAACCGCACGCGCGGATAATGAGGTCGACGTTATTTCAGATGTTTCGTCGAGTATGACGACGCTGGGAAACGGGGGAAAAATTCCGACGAGCCGAGAGGCCGAGCCGTCGACGATTCGTAACGGGCCGTTGACTCGCCTGTCACGAGTGCTTCGCTTCGTATATTTTTACCAAGATATCATCATCCCTTGGCATCTCCCTGCAGCGAGGTTCTTTCGTTGCGTTCGTTCGTTCGTTCGTTCGTTTCTGTGCAAAGGAACACGAACGTGCCTCTAACAAACTACACTATGCATCTTCGGGGCATTGTAATACTTTGAACTGTGCCTTCATCGAAGCGAAAGACGACGAATCGTTCGCTTGGCGATAATTCACGACGTTTCGCGGAACTATCGCGAAACGTTGTCCCCCGTGACGCAACGTTGTTAGCGTCATAGCAACTAACGACGTCCATCAAATGGAAGAGACAACGTACTCTGAAGGAGACAGACGAACGTCTTTCGTCGTACAAAGCAGCAAATTATTCTCAGGGTAAAAGCCGACATCCAGCGAAAACCAGGACAATGGAACTTGCGACTCGCAGCATTGTCTCTCGGGCGTGTTCGGGTCATTATCGTTCGCTTTTAACAGGCAAAATCTACCGTGAAAAATATCGAACAGACGAGAAACAATTCCCATGGAACGTCTTTAATTCATCGAAATCATTTAACGCATATTTCCTCCGGTTACGGGAGAGCTTGCTTGAAATTGTTGGACAATCGACGCGACGATCGCGCGCGCCCTCTCTTGCCTACTTTCTTTTCAATTTCGCCTTCCCTTTACAGGCCATTTAACTCGTGCTTCCACTTAATGCCGGATACACCGTCGCTCGCGTCAATATCTCACAAGCCAAGGAACTTGTTTTGTCGTCTAATGGAGCCCTGTTGCTTTTTAAGAATTGATCGCTGTCCTGTCCGCGGTAAATGTACCGAGATGAACAACTCGAATATCTTCGGGAGAAATCGGTACATAGAGAGACTGGTTGCACAAAGGCCAGAAAATACCATCGTTGGATTTCCTCGCTCGGGGGCATAATCGGTTTCGGTTGTTTCTGAAAACAGTTGAAATGAGATCACGTTACGCGGTGATTTATCGACCGACGACGCGTTCACATGTATTTCCTTTTGCAACGGTGCATGTTTGCATGTATGCACGTACTTCTCGAAAGAACATCTAAAATTTGACTCGCCTCGACCTGAAACTAGGTGACCGACGTTGTTGCACGTTGGGTGGTACATATCTTATACTCGTCAAGATATACACACGTATGTACGTGCAAAAGTAAACGAACGAGCAGCCCAGATACCACATACGGTGTTTTAAGCGTAACGGCAGAACTAACCTGGGAGGAAATTATTGTTAGTTTTCCCTTTAGAAATAATCTAACGGAGATGGCAACGTGGCACAGACGGTAAATTACAATGTTGGAATATCACACGGAAGATGTTCTTCTCTGTTCCTCGTGAGTTCTTTGATATAACAATCGCACCTCCTCCTACAGACATTCAAAGCAATCGTCCACGAATGAATCTTGATGGTGCAGCAGGAGTTAATTAAATTTTCCGCGGTGATGTTTACACACTGGGTTGTAAAACCAACTCGAAGGCTCCTGTTTGATCAGAGATAAAGGTGCTGCAATACAAAAGGTTATATACGCAATCGTGCGAAACGTCATTTCGCTAGATTGAAAGACAGCGGCGCAAGGGAAAAGATCGATGATAAGTGCAGCGGGCATACTAAGTTATGTGCAATACGGTTCTCTTCTATATTTTAATTTCGATGATGATGTCTCCTCGAATCAAAAATCGAAAAGTCATTGCACGTGTGAAGTATACAGAATTCGATTTTCTCCGCTTTAAATCGTTTACTTTTTACTTTAATGAAAATAAAAAAGTATGCGATGCGAATGTAGTCGTTTATTCCTTTTCTTTTTCTTTAATGTACGTCGGTAGTTGGTTATGCAATTGCATTAAAATCCGCGTTTTTCTAGCTGTTGTTAATCATTAGATTCGTATAGCCGTTAATTTTCATTCAAACCATTAATCACTCGGTAAATAAAGCGCACCAAATATTGTTCTGATTAATATTCCGTCAACCGTATTGAGTATTCATATATTCATAAGGCCGTTATACATCGCATTTCCAATTACATCGGCAGATTTTCTCCTGCTTCATTTCGATTTGCATCTCATTGACTGAGAGGGTTCATTGTTCAGTTTAAAATAAAAACATCTTGCACGCGAGTGTAAGGTCGGGAGTAGAAAAATAAAAAAAAAAGAAAAAAAGAGAAAAAAGAACACTCGTGCAGTGATATTCGAAATGCTCAGCGTTATTCCTTTCCAGCGTCGCGTCGCTGCAATTCGATGCAATTTTTATCAATTTTTTCACGATCCAATTCCGCTCGGTTTCGTACGTTGTTTCGCGTAAATTGTAAATACAAGAAACACACCGGCACATTATTTCCCATTGCTTAAACAAACTTTACATTTCAAACACGTGTTTTGTCCTCGAATCGAGAGTCCTTGTTGCACTGTCGTTACAAGGAACTGCTGCCTCTTGCTCCGTCGAAATTTCTCCTCTTGTTAAACTAAACTCCATACACATACACGACGCGATTTCTTTCGCAGGACGAGAAACCCACTGCACTCTATATTCCACGGTATCTCTTCCATCGACTGCTATCACGTTTCCCTGACAACGTATGAATTTATTTCTATTTTTTTTTTTTTTTTACTGTGCTCGTAAAAGATGTCCCGTATATTACGAACCTGTGCTGCGTTAGTGGTACATGGTGCCTCCAGTGGTTCGTTTTTTTTCACATATGTACAATTATAGTACGCGTTAGAGTGTGGTACAAGCAAATTGGATATATCGCGCGTTGTTGTTACTCCCAAGTTCGCCATTTCCAACCGTGCATTCGTGTTTGCAGAAGAGCCTATTATTATTCTAATAACAGATTGTCACTTCTTTCGTTATTTCCAGCCGCGTGGCAGAGATAACGAGCGATACGTCGATACGATATTTCGCAACAGAAATAGAAAATAAACGAGAAATGATTCACGTGTCGAAATCTATGAACGAAAGACTCGCATAGTTAATTAGTCCAACTAATTTTCGACGTACGAAATCATACAAACGGACAGAAGTATTCGCACGCTCGAGAGAAATTATCGATGAGAAATTATCGATATTTTCAACTAATTTTTTAAACTTTGCGAAAAAAGTCATACGACAGTCTGATTGGTTTTATTTTAAAGCTTAAAATCCTTGTTTTACCAACCTTCTTTTCTTCCATCAAATATGTTCTTGAGAATGAACAAAAAAAAAGAATATTTATTTTATATCTCTGTTTTCGAAAACTATAAAAATTTCAACACTTCTGTACAATTCTTTTTTTTTTTTTATTCTAATTTTAACATTTTGTTATTTAAACCTAACGTTAAATAGACTGTTAAAGAACGAAAAAAATTGTACAGTAAGTTTTAAGAGGCCATTCAGTCAAGAGACCAGATTCAGTCGTGAAAAAATATTTTTAACATTTTTTTCAAAGGCATTTGAATTCTTACAATTTTCGAGACACAATAGTATCCTTACATTTCCGCTTGCTGCATGATGTAAAAATATCTTTGGGCGTTAAAACTAGCGTTAGCGAAGCGTATTTGTTACACGACTTTTTCTTTAAAATGAAATTAAACAATTTTTCATAGAGCAAATGCGAAAGGGATCCTGAAATGATTATAGAAAACTGACGAAAGTTTCCTTTTCGCAGAGTTTCGTTCTCTAAGCGAATGAGATCGTAAGAAAACGTAGGCACGCGAAGAAACAAGCAGTAATCCAAGTGCTACACAGATGGATAAGAGAAGATGGATGAGGAGTACGTATGTTGATCGAGTAACTTTACCGGGGATTGCTTCATCGTTCGAAGAGAAATAAAGTGAGAAACGTTTTCAAGCTTTTCTAAGCCGATCCTCTTTGTCGCGATCTATGCTCATCCATTTACTAATAAACGACGGCACCTGCAAGATCGTGAGTTCTCGCTGGTCTGCGTTTTATCCCCGCATCCTGTGCCTCGGTATTGTTGGCATTAACACAATTAACGTCAAAAATGGCGTTAAAAAAAATAAAAAAAGGAGTTTCTCCTGTCCAATTCCCCAAAGACAGCATTCGAACTTGCCTTTATAATTTCGTCGTACTTGGTCGTATAGCTACTTTCACAGTTTTTAAAACTCGGCAGTCGTTTTCTTATAGTTTTATCGATTATTCAAAGAAAAGGCAACTGCATCCTGCCTGTCTCCCAGACGTGGCAACGAGACAGAGGAGGACAGCGATATTTTGCTCCGTTTCTCGCGCATCGATCACCGGGACGTCAATAATCTAGGTTGTTCCACTTTTTAAGAAATCCATTTAGAGATCATTACGACTTAATAGCGGCACGCCGGCATTGTCGCCACTTAACGAGATTGCAACCAAGGAATCTGGTCCGCTGTTAACGGAGACGATGCTGTTTATTGTTCGCGGAGCAAAATAAACGTCGGAGGATCGTACAGAGAAACGCGGGATTTTTTATTTCCGAAATGAACGCCACTCTGTTACCATTCTGTCGTCCAGAAATCGAGCCGCTCGTCTTGCTCTCTCCTCTTTTCGAATGTTTCCTCTGGTACGTTGTCGTAACAACGTCAGAATGAAACAATGGAACGACAATGTGTGTGAGTATGGGCGAAGAGAAGAATCGGCTAGTCGACGTGTCTGCCCGGCTTACCGAATACCGTGAAATGTATCCTGGCATCGATATTCGAAAAGTTGGCAGCTGTCGCCGCGACGAAAGGGATAGCGAAACGCCGGGGTAGTGAGAGAGAGAGAGGGAGGGAAGGAAGAAAAAAAAAAAGAGTGTCAATCGATATCGTTCCAGCTGCTCCGCGCTTGAACCACATCGATAGGGTCACCTACGAATGGTTTTCTTGCCACCGTGGCTGTTCACCGTCCTCGCGCTCTGCTGACACAGCACTCGACTACAGCTTTGCTGCAGCATTGGGTACATAGGTTGCAATCTACTCGCTTCCCCTCGTTTGTTTCCACAACTGAGAATTCCACCGCGAGCCTCGATTAATGCGAGGCTGTTCGTTAACAAGGATCGCGCGGTTGTTACGCGGAAAGATGCAAGAACGTCTAGATGACACGGCAGAATGGGAGGGGGGAGGGGGAAAAAGAGAAAAACGTTCCTCCTCGAAAACGTTTCACCCTTTGTTTACAGATGTCCGATGACGCTGGTTGATCTTCTCTGGAAACTTTTTCCGGCCGAGACAATCGGCCGTATAATAAAGGCACGCCCGCGTTGTTGGACAACTGTTTTTTCCTTCCTAAAAAATTCTCTTTCACGTCGGCGAACGAGGTCACGGGTTGAGTCCCTCGAGAGAATTTGATAACAATGACTCGTTTGCGTTTCATAATGGAAAGCAGCATCCGCAGGAGCCCATTCACCCTTAGTTCCCCAAGTACCGTGCGTAAAATATTTTCCAGTCTTTGTTGGCCGTAGATAAACGAGCTGCGACGTTGTCCGAATTACCTCTCGGCACACGACAAATCGACGTATAGTCCAAGGACGTTGACAACAGCGTCAACTTTGACACACGGATTCGAGTAACTTGAGCTGTACGTTCAAATTTCATATGCTTTTAGACCGTGCGAATTCGTGGCTGGTAGTCTGTCGAAGAAGTTCGCAAACAATACGGTCCGGGAACGGAGCGGCAAGGTGAACACGTTTAGACAGAAAGTCTAAAGTCCTGTAATTAGGATTAAAGTAAACCTCGAAGTGTCGGTAACCTTGAAAGCCTTGACAACTTCGGGAACGGTCCTTTGCTTCTCGTTAAACGAACCGCATCGACAAACTGAAGTTTTGACGTAGCTTGTATTTAACTAAAACGCACGATTCCATCACTTTTATGATTTGACTCGTTTCTATAATCTAATCGAGCTAACACACGAAGACCTAACTAAAATGATTGCTCATCCAAAAATTTGTTTCTTTTAATCAACGTTGTTTCAAGTAGATATTGTGTTACTAAAAGGCCTCTTGTCACTGTCGGACAAAATACAAATTTGCATCGATGCGTATCTTCCACGAACATGCACCTTAGTTTAATTAAATTTCATCTTATGACCTATGCTAAAAAATCGTGTCTAGAGATTATAAAATATTTTTCGTTTGTAATAAACAGTTATAATACGATCTCGTCTTATACGACATCTCTACCACATAACAGCGGTTTTTTGACCGATTTAATATTTTTATCGAATCAGTAAGAGTAATAATAACAGCATGCCTATGTACATGTCTATATTTGCTCTGCACGTTCAGCTTTCAATGATAATGATTTAAATCAGAGGTGACTAACTGGCGGCCGTTTCCCCCCACTTTTCTGATCGCTAGCGCTATCCCCTCCACTGCATCGATCTTCCCATTGAGTTGAGAGTGTCGCGGCCACAATACTCGCGTTAGATATACATATAAATTGTTTTCTTGACTGTAACTGCTAAAGTTAAGGGAAGATAGGGAAAGTAGTTTGTGTGGCCCACTGCAACGGGACAGAATAAACGGAATGGGAATTAATTTTTATGGTGGAGGAACTGGCAGATTGAGTGAGCAATTCGTGCAGCTCGCGGAGGGGAAGAAATTCGTCGCCCCTGAACTAAATCGTCAAATTAATTAATTGAATCTATGTACATGATGAGTATTATGTTACGAGCAAGAACAATAGGTATTTTTGCGAAACAAACTAGAGAATAATTTAACGTATTTTCAATAGCGTACGTAATATTTTTCACACGTTACATTCTCGTGGTTTAATAACGAAGATGTTGCCGTAAACTTCAGGGTTTCCATGTAAAAACTCAAATCCTCTGGAATATTCTGCAGGGAAATGACCATTTCAGCCTCCGTTCCCTTTCCAGAGGTACAACGCGCTGAAGGCACAACGGAAGAGAGGAAATGAGGTCTTAAAATCCCTTGATAAGTAGGTATATTTTTGCCAGATTCTCAAGCAATTTTCCAAGCAGAATCTTAAATTGATTTTCCAGATAAATTCTCTCGCACAAAAAAAACTGTTACATAATCTTTTTACATAGTACGATATAAAATCAAATCTACGGTGAATCAAAAGAAATAGTGACGTTAGTTTTCTTGCAATATTATTGCGAAAATAAATGATACATCAGTAAAATGAGCGTTTCCATAGATTGTTCACTACAAAAGTAATGTGCACAGTAGGAATTTCCAATAATGAGTTATATAATGTGATGTAAAAATTCAAGGGTTTTTTTTTGAATTCTATCACACATTTGAGAGAATAGAATATAAAATATTTTTAAAGACAAACGTTCTTTTCTAATACCTATGTATTTATTTTAATGTATTTTTTCGAGGCTTTGACTCCAGACTTAAATTGAAAGAAATTAAATTTAGGTCGTATTTAACGATAAAAATTAGAATTAAAGTTAGAACAACACTTAGTGACCAAGTTTTTAAAAAGTTGCGAAAATAAATGATTTTGAATGAAACGAATTGTCAGTGGGAAAAAAGGAAAATGAGAAGAGAATCTAATCTAAATCTAACACAAACTTAACCAAAATTTAAATAAAAGCTAAAATCTAAATAAAAAATATTAAAAATATTTTTGTAGATATCTCGAAAACTAAAATCAACGGTTACACGTGTAGGAAAAATTTACTCTGAATCATGCCTTCGATAACATATTTCAAAGCCATTGAAATCCGCAAAACTGAAGTAATGTTAGTTTCGGTTTAAATAAAATTAACGGCGATACGAGGAAGAAAGGGATTGGCTATTTCTTTCCTGTCTGGTAATATTGGTTCGTCGAAGTCAATTTCGTATTTCACTCGATCTAGTCCAAGCCATTCGTTGCTGCACACGGATAAGACAGAGAACGCAACGAATGTAATATATGTACATTGCGTACATTGCGTACATGCAACACATTCAAGTGATGCAAAACGTTTCTCCGCTACGTAAATAGCTAGTCCCAGTGTGGCAAACAAAGATTATATGCCGCGTAACAATCTTCGTGGAAGACGGTGCACTTCCCCACAGCCACGTTATTTATCGCTATTTCCTAAGTAATGTTCATTAAAAGCCTTGTAAGCTTTGTTTGCAAGATCAACATCGTCGGCTGTATCGCGGTGAGCGTACGAAACCAAGGAATTACACGAGCATAGAGATACACATCTGTGGTTATAAGAAAAACTGCGTGTGTCGCAGTTTCAAAAAAATTTGTATTTATGCATTAATTGTAGAACGAAAAAAAGAAAAAGATACAGCTTCGAAAATGAAAAAACATACGTGCCGTTTATTTTGAAAGTGACACAAGTCAATTTTCTCAAGAATTACGATTCTACGTGATCTTTTCACTTTGAACTATCAAAGTGGTCAGAATGGCCAATCAAAATTTATAATTTTTGTTAGATATTTTACAGACGTAAAACAGCGTATTTTTAAAGATTTCAATAATTTTTCGTAAAATATACAAATAAAGGTTTGTACAGCCCGTTATATTATAAAGTTTCTCTATTTTCTCGACTTCAATGTCTCTGATGGAAGTTTTATGCTTTGATCGAACAGAGATTTGAATAAGCGACGGAATGATAGACACGTTAAAACACAAATCTTCAAAAATCTCGATTTAAAGACACAGTGATTTATCTTCAAAATAAATGGCTCGCATCTCGAAATCGAAAGCACGTGGTATTTTTTCGCAGAATCACAGATTCACGTACAGTCATTGAAGGATCGTTGCATCGAGTGTCGCGCGTATCGGTATAAACTTGGTCTCAGGGGAAAGTCAAGAGGAAGGAGAAGTGGATAAGCGTATAAGCACGATCGTTAAAGTAATTAATAGCCAGGTTTGGCGAAGTTATTGCCCGGCTTTATATCCTACGGCCGAATAAAGAGGACGCTAGATCATCGCGAATATATATTTATTAAACAAGATACGGTTTGTTCAAGCAAATATTGCGCCGATTCGATGGCACCGGAACCGGGATCTCAGCCGTTTTACACTGGCGGTGCCAATTTTTTTTACGAGTCACATCGTTAGAAACCCGCGGAAAACGATTCAGTTTTGTGAAACAACGAGCAGCACGAGCGAAAAGTAGTCGGGATCGTCCTCGATAGACATTTTATTGATTAACGCGTTTGCGCAATCACCCTGTACTGTTTGTCGTTTGGTTTTATTGGTTTTTCACCTTCCGCCATTGAATGATCATTACAAGTTAAAAAAAAAAAAAAAAACAGTGAAAGAGAAAAATAATACTTTATTCGGAAATTCGAATTTTCGAAATAGAAACTGAAGAGTTATTTTTTATTAATATCTTTATTTCTATTTTTATTTTTCGAAACCATGAACGATATTTGAACAATGTTTGCGACCTGATAGTTGTATAGCAGCACTAACAAGTACAGATGATTCGTACTTGGATGGTGAAAAGCTAGTCATTTTTGAACAAGGAATAGAGAAAAATTTTCAGCAAAAATTATTTCATCTATAAACCCGGATATTTTTAATCTAGTGTGTTAGCACAATATATATATATATATATATATATATATATATATTTTAAATGATTGCCAGAAACTGCAACGTATATTTGAATAATACACACGGTTTACACAGATTTTGTGAAAATATCGAATTACAAAGTATGGTCCATTTGTTCTAGCGGTCGATGTAGATTAAAAATTGCTCGCAGAAATATTTTTTCATATACGAATACAGGTTATCAAGAATAACACCGAAACGTAAAAGTAAAAAATACGGGGAACAGATGTGGGGCACGATGTACGCGAGATAATACGCGATCGGTGACGCGTCGTGTATCATGCTTAAGGAACATCCTAAGTTATTCGGAAGACAGATCGAGCCGTAGGTTCGTTACACCGCTCATTTTCTACCAGCGAGATCGTTATCGTTCACTGCTGCTTGTTTCCTCCTTATTGCAGAGCGCTAAGTTTCAATGGCAGTTGGCCGGAGTTGGAACGATCGTGCGGTGTCTGGTCGCGAAAGCGAGACTTTGCGATCCAAAGACGCTTGATAGCAGTTTTGCATGGACAATGAAAGGGAAGAAAACGCCAGCCAGAGATCAAAAGATTATCCGTCAGAAGCACGCGGATAAACAAGTGGCACAAAGAAACGAGTGAGAGGGAGAGAAACGCGAGATAAACTTCATTCGTAAATAGCTTCAATTTAATTTCGTGGCGCCGTCTTGAATGCGAAACTGCCGACGATAGGGGCAAGTATTTTTCTTGCTTTCCCATTTAAGAGGCTGTACACGCTATCGGATGCGATCGTGGACGTTCATTCTGCAACTCTGTACAGCTAGCATCGATCAAAATTATTATCTAAAGAAGAAAAAAATGAATGAACGAACTGTGCATTATTGACGAGTTTCTCGTTTAACGAAGCTCAATTATTTAACTGTCGGTACAAAATTTGTGTTTCTGGTTCTTTTTCTTTCTCTTTTTTTTTTTTTCTTATTTTCTACGGGAAAAGTCGGAAGTGCACGAAAGTCTCCAATCGTTTTCGATTTTCCATTTTTGTCCATTTTATTTTTTTCTCGCTTAGTTTTGTCACATTTACCTACGCATGGATTGGCTCAGTAATCAGTTATCAGTATAAGTCATTTTTCATTAAAAATGATTCGCGCTGTAACGTATTTTTATTGTTAAAATCTTTAGTCAATGGAATAGTTCAATTGTAATATTGAAGTATTGTATTATTACATTGTAATTATATTACAATTATATTATATTATAATTACAATGTACAATTATTATTATATTATAATTATAATATTTATAATATTTGTATTATTACAGTACAGATTACATTACAATGACTAAACTTTTAGATTTTAGACAATAAAGGAGTATTTGACAAATATTTGCATAGCGTAAATTGTTTCCAAAGAAAAGTGATTTACAATAATTGGGCTTGGAACCTTTCGTATGTAATAAGTAGCAGTAGAAGGTTTTGTAAGACTGTTAAATCTAGTGAAAATCAAATTTATAATCTTAAGGTATACGTATACGTATGGTTACGACAGATGACACTATGTACAGTAGTTGTAAAAAAGTAACATAATATTAAAGGTACGAGTATAAGAGAAAAAAAGGTAAAGAGAACAAGTAGTCAGTTAATTAATCTTATATCTTTAATTAAATATACTTATCAGCAATTTAGAAATTATTCGAAGGCAGATGACTCGTCGGTATTTATGATTTATGATCGAAACGGGTCCCCAATAAACTTGGGAAATCCCAAAGCAAATATTTAGAGAAACGTTAAAACAAACAAAGGATCTGGTCATAAAGCAGAATGACAAACCTTCAGGTAAGAAGATTGTATTTGACCGCTCAATATTTACTTTTATTGTTAGTAACTACCGAACTGAAAAGTTTCTGCCCTCTAACATTTTCTATTAACATATTTCGACGTTGCGGTCAACTTTGATCGTTTAATCTCCAGACTCCATAATTGATTGTATCGTATGAGTAATCTTACTTACTGAGACAATTTGTTGGAAAGTGTTTGATAACTTTTTGAGAAGATTTATACATTATGTTGTTCGTTCTCTAGAATGTTAAATTCCACTTCATTTCGTCTATCCAGGCTGTCCCATCTGTTTAGAGCTTCCGTTTTATTGCCGCGCAGCCATCGTTGAGCGATCACACGGCAATTTAATAAACGACGATCCACTTTTTCCTTATGTCGATATGACGATAGTCGAGCAACTGCGAATTCCATGCATTACTTTCATCGAAATGTTATTTCTTCAGAAAATCTATGCCTGAGATGTAACAATAGTCAATCTATTTATTTACTGAAAACTTACCAATATTAATCAATGCATTTAAATTCTCAATCTTTCGATTAGAAGCTCGTGCAAGAATGCATTAGTTCAAACATTTCCATTGCATGCACAAACATACGGAGAAGAAACAATTTCATTATTGTCAGTACGATGATACTTTTCGATATATCGAATACGTTGAGCAAAGAATGAGCATAACGCTTCCTTGAAAATGAACTCTTCGTTTCCGAATATCGATGCATTTCACTGACCCTTCTTCGATAGCTGTTACGCGAATGAAATTGAAAATTTTCCACGTATGTAGATTACCTTGGCGTGGAAGCATACGATCCTGTTCACGTTTTCACCTTACACCTTCTAGATACAGATCCAACCCCACTTTCGAATATTACTTTTGCGATTGACACGCTTTAGCTTTATCAAGAATGCGTCTCGTCGCCGTAACAAATGAATCGATTCTGCTCCTTTCATTCGGTTCTTTTCCTCGTGAAATCTTGTCTTACGTTTTTCTCGACGTATCCTCCGCCTTTCGTTCCTTCTTTTTGATCTTACACGAAAGCAAGCATTTAGGACCATCTACCGATTTAATCTCTTCGACAAAATTGTTATACAGTTGACTCAGTAATATAATTTTTGTATCTTAATAATAGAAAATTATTTTCTTAATTTTAGAAATATATTATAATATTTTATAATATATATGTGTGTGTGTCTATAGTACTTTATTATACACGTATTTTGCATTTTATTTGCTCTCGGCTGTGTATTAATACTGCATTGTTGACAAATCCGAGGAGATTATTTCCCCATTTTTCTCCATCGACGCGTAAGCACTGACCGTTTCGGATCTATTGTTCGCAATTTGACCTGTGCCAAACGTTTTTCATGATAAGCATATTTCACAGTATCCGCTAGACCTGTACTTATATCTCGCGGCGTGAAGTTATACAAGAGAGGATATGGAAACTCCTCTTTCCATATTTTCTGGAAATACGCTAGGTATGAGTACGTGGTCGTAATATTAGATAAAAGCTCGCAAAATTGCATTTTCGGTCGCTCTTGTTCTGAACTACCTGCTGCAGCAAATCGGATTTTCGGATTTGCTAGATACAAGCACTCAAAGGGTTCAGTCGAATCATACCCAGGCTGGAAAAGACCAGTCACGCTTGTCACTGAATTTTAATAATAAATTTTTCTCCAAGTTTTACGACGCATAATTAATAAATTCAATACGGATTAGAATACAGTAAGTTTCCAGTGGTTCCGTCGACGTTAAAGACCAGAGAGGAACAGGGAATTACCGCCTTTATCTCGACGACATAACACACGTATATAAAGTCGATTTGAAATTTTAACAAACGAGGAGCTTTACGCTAAAAATCTTCTCTTTCAAAACGTTGCACGATCTTCCTTTTCGTCCTCGCGGCATGAATACATAAATGTAATTTAATGAGTTCATAAGGTTTCTTTCAAAAACTTTTCACGTTATAAAGTTACCCGGTTTTATCGTTTTTCGTCAGAGGTAAAAATTTCGCTGTACAAAATAATTCAACCCGTTCCGGGGAAAATACGCGGCAATCTCGCAAAGTGTAATTTCTCATCGTCAGAAATTCCAGAAACTTTTTCAACGAACGGATGAAATTTTGATATGTCCCTACGTCGCCGCCGCATTTCCTATTAATATTTCGCGATTGTACAATTTGTAATCTGCCACCGCCATTGAAAATTCCCCGAGTTCAAAAGAACTCGCTCGTTGACCTTCCTAGGATCACCAGCTTATTCACATGCTGCCAAGTTCGTAAGTTTTTTTTGTTTTTGCGAGATATAAATTCGACGGTAATATTTTAGATATCGAACACCATGACATACGGATATTTCCAGTGAAACAATGTGTCATGCGTGTAAACATATCTTTTTTCGAATANCAATTTTTTTAATTTTTTTTTTTTTTTTTTTATGGACAAAATGAGAGTCGTACAAATTTTATGTCAACCTAAAATAAAATTATCACTTTTCTCGACATTTTATTTCATTTCGCAATAAATAAAAAAAAAAAAATTCACATTCACAGAAATACATGTCAATTTCGATGAACGTGTTGTGTTGCAATATTTACTTATGACTCGCACCTCTTTTTATTGTAGAATGATGACAGTTTTGCTTTCTCGATTTACCATAGAACGCGAAATCCCGTCATTATCAATCTATCTTCAAAAAAACGGGACGCTCGTTCGAAATTTTCAGATTTACGTTGAAATTATGTGCGACGGGGTAACGAGAATGTGTCCTGTAAAACCCGAGCCAATTATCCCGGCGGAATATTTATAAAATGGTGGTCAAAGGCACGAGAGAGAGAGATAGAGAGAAATACGCGTTCTGAAAGAAAAAAAAAAAGAAAAACAAATAATTCGTAAGCAGGGAAGAGAATGATTTTATGCGAGAGATGGGTAATACGAGGCGCCGGCTCGTTTATTTACGGCATTTCAATCCGCGAGGTGCAAAAACATGCAACGCTGTGTAATCACTGGATGATCAACAAAACGAGATGAAGGCGGTCGATTCATAATGCAGTCGGTTCCTATGAAAATGGTATATGCGTATTTCCGAGCTTTACAGTGTACGAAAGTGCTTCTGTGTCCATTCCATTGCAGGGTTGAAAAGCAGATAGGAAGCTGCACTCTCGAGTTCATTTCCGTTCCACTCGCGGCCTCGTACTGTCGCATCAAAAAACATCATAAAGTTGGTATACCCGTCCCGGCTGGCAACCTCTCCATCGGCTCGGGGCCGACCTTTCTAACACCGCCGGCCACCCCTCGCTTCCATCCCCCTTTCGGTAAACCTTCATTTCTATCTCTTTACCTATTCTACAACTGCAACCGCGATACTTCAACGTGTACAAACGCCTACAAAAACGTTGATGAAGAGAATGTTGGCGAAAGGCCGGCTTAACGATCGTCGTTGAATCTTCTTCACGCTGATAAGTAGCTAATTAGACAGCGTGTGTTTGTGCATCGTGTGAAATATGTAAAATGCAACATCGTGACATTTGTGCACGGAAAAACTATGTGAAACTAAAAGCGCTAGAAATGTGCAGCTATGTAGAACATGTATGCACGTATAACATATAAAATGATTAACGGTATATCAACGTTAAACGATATTTACAACGTATGTACATGTATTTAACAATATCGTTCAACAAGTCGTTCTTGCACGCTGTTGTTCACGTGTTACAATAAATTATTGGCATTTTTCTCTAAATTTCATGTTGTTTGCTGATGGTGTTTGTCTGTCGAAATCAATTTAATTTACACGTAGAAATTGTTCGCTCTACATCGTGCGATGCAATCGGTGCTCAATCATGCTTAAACTTACTTTTAGATCCTGTGATCCCCAACGTAGGGGGTGAATTTTTTGCACTTCTTTAAATGAAAATTTAACTTCCCAATTTTTTTCTTTCATGGATGTCATGTTCTTTGGAAGATTTAACTTTAGACCAAGTTAATGGTCTTTTAGCTTCCCTCCACGTCAAACATTCACTTTTTGAATAATAGAATTATGTATCACAGAGAAGGGGCATCAGGATTTCAGAGATGGTCAAAAAAAGATTGGGAACCACTGTTTTAGATCAGCAACATTCTGGCATATTTTAGAATTTAAATAACGAGGATACACAAGGACACGTAAACAAGCCTTTTAAAACTTTTAGCAATTTGGAAAATCTAGCATTCTTTTCCAAAATAGCATTTCCCCAAATTAAGTGTTTTTTAAGCGATTTATGCAATTCATATACATATGTATATTCCAATCGAATCAAATTTCTATATTATAGATGGTAAGGATCCTAATATATCTTGTTGGAATACTTCTTGTACCTTAATTGCGGCCGCATCCTTTTAATTAAACGTTAAAATGAAATCACGGTTAAACGAAATTTGAAATTAATTTGAAAGATAGACATTAAAAAAAAGATAGATTACGGAAAAGTTATTTAAATGATACTATAATTATGCTATAATTCACATACACGAGCAATTAGAGAAGATGTATGAGCATGATGTACGCGATGTAGCAAACAACATGTGCAACATGTCCTTGTATATGCATTATGAAATAAATGTATGATAAAAGATATATTTTTACGTTCTCGAAATCATAGAATACATTTCTGTCCAGGTTTCATTGTCTCTTTTCTATAAAAATGTACATTTGCATAAATATCTGCTGTTTAATAACAATAGATCTAGTGGTAATAATAATGAGGAAAAAAAGGAACGTCGAATGGAACAAATTTTCAAACGGAAGACTACAACAACTTTTGTTGTTAACGAGTTACGTTTAATTTTCTTTGCTGGCAAAGTAATTCGTCACAAGTTAGGAAATCACTTTACAATCGTAGCAGTGTAAATACAGATCCGGCACGAGTTCTTTTTTCATCAACAAGAACTCGTTGATTTGACGATTTGTTGTTTCGTAACGGTAACGAAAGCTAAGCAACGCGCGATATTTCACAGAAAAAAAAATGAGTCCATTTAGCCCATCCGTTCTTTTTTATCGCGTCGAGTACAGGTATCAAAAAACTGTGCAGCAACAAATGTCGTTTTTTCGCGCGAAGGTTAATCCAAGCGTACCTCGTGGCTCGCTTCTTTTAGCGTTGCTTTTCGAATGACGTCACGATTCGTGGAACACGATTCATGGATATCGTTTCGGGGAATTTTCGTGAAAATTCCACGGCCGGTGTTCTTGCTGAATGGTTGATGGGGATATTTCGACTCCCCGGTGAATTTCCCTTTCATTAAACTTATTTGAAATCTCCTCCCGGGGTATGTATGCACATCTTTCAAAAGGATTCTAACTACGCGGTACGATTCGTGGAATTCAAATTCAATTTTGCAGCAAAACCCCTACTTGCCCCGTCGGCACGTTTTTTTTATTACGAAAAAATTTTCGATACCAACGCGCTGACCGTCGATATTTTCGATTTAATTCCAACAACCGAATAGAACAATGCCCACTTTTGCTGCGCGCAGAAGAATTTTCGACGTTTCGTTCAACTTCGTTGTGCTCTATCTTCACCCTTCTCTTAATTAGCGATAACTAATTCCGATATCGGTCTCGATACTTCGAGAAAATGCACATACGTGTTACGGTTTGTCCGCGTATTTGGCAATGCCGCGACTCTCCGCGTAGAAACGAAACCCCTTCCCTGGCTTTTCATATAACTCCAATCATCGTCCTTTGATGCCCATATCTACGCGTCCATTCAAGAGCATGCGGATCACGGCGGGAACATGCACGAATTTCAAATTCAATAGAGTGACCCCGATTCCATTAAAATCACTGATCGCGGGACATTGACACCTTGCGACCTGTTTCCTTTTTTCCCATTCTGGCCCGTGTATCAAGTTATTAATGACAGACAGGTGTGTCATTGTGCTCGTTGTTGACTTCTCAGTTTCGGCTAATATCCTCTGGCGTTAGATTTAAAAAAAAAAAAAAAATGTCCTCCTGTTAAAAGAGACATAACGCGTGATGATAATTTCACATACTTCGCACGTGCGAGGAAACAATCTTTTACGTTTAAAAAATGTGTACGTGACGCCCGGTTGAAGTAAATGAGTGAATTAAGAAATGGAATTGACACTTATTGACGGAAATAATTGCGCGTGGATAAACGATGCGAAACTTCGTTCCTTTTTATGTTTAATAGAGCGTTCGGTATATTTTATTCGAAAGTGAAGATAATTTGAAATGATACATACGTTATCGATATTCCCGATTATCGATGCAGGCTTTTCGAGCCGCGAGCGCAGAGAAATCGAACGCGCCGCTCCCGAGAAATTTTCCTGCGTTCGCGTTTTCGAAATTCAGTAATAACTTTGTAAGGTACTATGTAATCGCGATACTTGGTCGCGCGGGTCATAAAATGTAAATGCGATGCAAATTCCATGCGATATGGTAATTCGTGGAAACATTTAAACATAGCGGGAATACTTATTTAAAAAAAAAAAAAAACTCAATTTCTATTTCAACCGTTTCGACGTTCGTTTTTCCCTTAATCTTGACGGAATTCCCGGGGATTCGTCGGAAAATTTATTTGTCAGAGCGACTACGGAAATACGTTCGAGGTGAAACAACAATGAATAAAATATTGACGAAGTAGTATCAATAAAACCTCCGTGGACATATGGCAAATCGGAGAAATGAACGAACGAATGTGAAACATTTTTACTCGAAAATTCGCCGGCTATTTGACAAAGTTGTTCAGAGGTACGAACAACAAACGTTTTACGCTTATTTTCGGTATCATACAATCCATTTGAACAGTTTCCGCAGTTTATGAAAGCAATAAACTCTTCCACAGTAGAAAACTTGGAATTTCTTTTCTTCTGAAACGATGGTGGAAAAATCAATAAGAGCGATATTCGAACGTTGGACTGTAAATTAAATCGCGATTGAGTGCTTGACAATCATGTTAATAACTGTTGTTTTTTTTTCCAGACTTTTCTCGGCGAGCGTAGTCGATGAATAGTTAACAATTGAATTTTCTCCGTATTGAGTGGTTTCCGGAAGACGTTGAACGATCGAAAGCAAGAATTCTGTTTGTTTTCTGAACCGCCTTTTTAGCTGATATTTTGAGCACGTAGTTTGTTCTACTTGGATCAGTGTTTTTTTTTTTTGTTATTTTTTGCAAAATCGTATTACCTCTCGGTTGTCATCTTACGCTTTAAAATAATTCATGACGTTGAAACAGAGCTTCGCTCGACGAGCGGAAACCACTCGTTTAAAAATGCATCGCATTATTGCAAACAGTTAGCATGCAAATCACCGTAGACTCTAGATAAGCGCGGATATCATTTTATCTTTCATTTGAGGAAATGGAACGTCATCTCGTGTGCACGTCTGCTGGAAACTAGATCCAGTGCCTTAGAAGTGCACTCCTTTGCTTGTAAATGTTTGATGATTATTATCGTTAATAGTTTAGAGAGATAATCCTGTGACGTAGAATTCGGTTCCATTTCGGGCAGTACTTCGTATTTTTTTTATTATTTTTTAATCTTACTTTCTATTCGAATAAATCTAATAAGAAAATAACTGGTTTTGATTTCACAGTTGATGGATCTGGGGATCTAGGTATCAACGAAATTGGAGTAAATCTCCGTATGATTTATTCGGAGTGTTCAGTGACAGAATTACAGAATTCACAAGTCGGTACGTTTTGATGATAGTCGATTGCTCAAGACAAATCACACTTTTTTTTTGAGATGTAGGGTAATTTCGTTGCAACAGTTTTTTTGTCATTTCTCAAGACGCAGTTTTATTTTGTAGTATTCACGTCGTAGTTGACGATTCACCTGTGTTTCCATGTTCCCTTTACGCGAGACATAATTTCATTATTAACTTTTCGACTTCCTTTTTTTAGACCCCCCTTTCAAAAGCTTCTTCATTATGCTATCCTAACCAATCCCTTTGAAATTCACGTTACTGGTGTCATTTTTTTCTGGACGGATGCACCAAGACAAACAACAAATTACATTTTCCAGGCGTGGTTTCTTGTCATCTTTTCAGAACGAACAAACATTTCGTACAAGGTATTGGAAATGGACAAAACTTCTTTCGCAAAAACGCTATTAGCTTTAAATATTGCACACTGCGAACTGCAAGAGAAAGGATGGATAATACGGGATTGAGAATGAGAAATGTAATTGGATCTACAGTTCCAGTTCTCTGGGCTCGGTATATTTTCTAACAAGAGTTAAGAAACGTTCTAGTTATACAGTGTTTCAGTATTGATAGTACAATCGAGAAGGAAGTGAAGTCCTAAATAAATAAATCAATGAAGATTCAAAGATGAAGAATATTTTTCATTTGAGTTTTCTTCATTTTCGGAAAAATCAAGTTTGAAATTTTCAGGTTTATTAATTCTGGACTGTACAGGGATCAGGAACTGATCGATGGGAGGTCATTCCATCTGCGAAAATGTACAAAATGTAGAATAAAATTTGTCTGTTTAAGTCCTCGTTTTGAAGAGGATAGAGTTTGAATATGTTTAGTCAAAAATTGGTTTGATAAATTTTCCAATCGAGTCTTCTTCGATGAGTGTCTTATAAAAAGATTGTATTTTACACTTGTTTTCACAGATAGAATAATTTCCTGCTCATTATTTGTTTCTGATCAATTAAAAATTATCTAAATTCAAGCACTGTTGATAAATCTTCAAATTCGAAGTCTTAAGTGAAAAAAATTTATTCTTTATTTTCAACATATTTTCTCACGCAGTATCATATTCTTCTTAAATGTACATTCAATACTGGGCCATCCTGTTATATAATATATAACAACTTTGTTATATAAATATATAAGTACTTATATACGTACAAGAAAAATGTACTTATCTAATGGATAAGATACTGTGAATCTTTTGCATAGATATTTACAATGCCAACAGTGCAGTAAATAGAATTTGACACCGGTTCTCATTCGTTAATACAAGTAAAAAGAAATTATGGAAACGTTTGTGTATCGTAACATCTTGCAATATCATTTACTTAAGAAGCAATCTTAGCGGAATGATAATTTCTTAAATATTGTACTAAAGTAATTAAAATACTTCTCATGATATGAAATATTAATGTAATTAAGTCAAGTTAGTCTGTAGATTTAAATCAAATACTTATGAAATTATAGAAGACGTCAATCGAGAGTTCATTTCATTCTTTTATTAATAAGTCGACTGAGTTTTATGTTAGATTAATTGAAGATCAATGAGAAATTAAGGGTCTCAGTATTGCGTTAAAATTCTATAAAAATTGAAACTTTAATAAAGATCAAGCATGATACGTTTCTCAACTTTTGCCAATGAGGATTTTTTGCCTCAATATTAATTGCAATCTTTATAAAAGTAGATTCCAAAAATTATTTATACTTTGTTAATGCATCATACACACATACCTCTTCAAAGTATTCTTATTCCCAATTTATATATTTTTGAGATTAAAGAATAAACAATAATTTATTTTTCTTCTCTGAAGAGTATATTACTATTTTTCAATTTTTGTTAGTAGTCACATATATCAGTAAATGTCACATAAAAAGATTTTAGAGATGATTGCTAGTAAACTCTTTTAAACTCTTTTTGATAACTCTTTTACATTCTACGTTTTATTATTGTTTGGAAATTTTTATATTGCTATTTAAACGTTTTATTACATACTTAAAAACTCTTTTATATTATTCTCTACAGTTCTGTGCTAAACTTTGCTAAATCTTTGTTCTATTAGCACTCAATTCGATAACAATCAACTCCTTTCGCGAATGATTTTTACAAGAGGTTTGACAAGTTTTGTCAAGAACTACCGAATTACTGAAAATTAGATGATGCCACCGTTATAGTATTAAGATTTTAATCAAAACTAAACGTTGTTTTGAAATTTTACGGAGAAATTTCAAGCTGAAGATTTTTAAAATCTTTTCCGGTATATCCTCAGTATATTGTTTTCCTGAAACGGAGTAAATTTGGTGAACTTTGTAAAAAGGTCTAGGAATTGTCGGGCGATCGATCATCGTGACATGATCTTTGGAAACTACACCTAAGATACTTGGTTGCTATCGAGGCATGAACAAAGTGAAAATACGAAAACTACAATGTATAAAACTCGATGGATAACTACTAACAACAAGTCACGTACTTGTGTACTTGTGTATTTACATCGATGGAAAAATTAAGTTTCATCCATCAAAAATAGCAATTTTCGCTGACTACATTATAGATCTGCAGGAAACAAACTTTAATAAAGATAAGACAATAAGAAACACATATGAAGTAGAATAACAAAAAATATACCTTGCAGTGCAAAGATATTAAACATTTAAATTAAACGCGTCTACGGTGTTATTCTAAGCTGGAATATTAATTTAAAATCATTTCATGGTCATAATATTTTACACGAACGAGTGCACCATATACATTAGCTACATATGCAACAGAACAAATTACGCGTACGTGAAAATACGAAACGAAAAAACAAAAAAAAAAAATAATTCTTCCATTCGATTCTTCTTTTGAAACAGTTCTTTCAAACTATCTTTGAATCGGAGAATTACAGAATTCAGTTAACCGTTTATTCAATGATCCAACGGAGGAATGATCGGACGGAACGGCCCCTAACGGGCCGAATAAATTCGGAGTTGGCGATTTGAAACGCGACTGAATTCCATTACGATCGAGGAACCCGTCGGTGTGACTACACACATGGAAACGCAGTTAGTTGCATATAAGCAATTCAGGATGGTGGATGTTAGACATCTCCCGAGGTCTCCATTAGCATACATCCGTGACACCGGTGCTCACCCCTGACTTCCCACACCTCCCGACGACCCTGAGGGGGTTAAATTAACCCTCTCTCGAGCAGCGTCTAGCTACGGAGTTACGCTTGTCCTCCTTGTCCCACCCCGAAACTGCACGCCGCCGCAGCTACTCGCTTCGGAAATCCCAGCTCGTCGCGATCACTCAGCTACATCCACCCTGTCAAACCGATTCAAAATGACTGAAAACTGATCCACGGTTTCGGTGCATAGACCAAGGCGTCTTGTCGTACATTCGTGCACTGTGTTGAACACCTTCATCCTCCAGCCAACTACGGTTAACCGTGTTGTGACGGGCACCATGGAACAGTTCAGGCGTGATCGATCCACCACCGCTTTGCGTGCCAGTTATAATTACCTGGAAATTGAAAAGGCAAATTTTCTACTGTCGGACTTCATACGATTGTTTGAACATCGCGTCGTTCTTGATTAGATAAAAGTCGGTTGTTCGATGTTTCAGACATTTATTTCTTATCGAGTGAGTCGATTGCAACGAAGGATTCGCGCAACAGTACGTCGATGTACAAATTAAATTACCGCGTATTCGGCGAATAATGGTTAATAGCGTAGGTGCAGATGATTTTGGTTAAATGGTTTGCCTACTCGCGAAACGCTGAATCAACACCGTTTAATTATTTTATATCAGTGAACTAGCACTTGAAATTTCACCCTGTTTAACGCTTGTTGATATCATTCGTATATAGCGAAATTTATACGAGAGGCTATACAACGCGAAGTAGGTATATAACGTCGATTAATCATTATATGAAACTGGATTATACCGATGTCTCTGTACCGATAAAGTAACGAAGCGAAGTATCCTGTTCCGCCTACCTTGTCCAGAGACAACCCGACCCGATTTGGACCTTGCAATCGCCTCTCGTTGAAAGAATCTGCGGTTGCATAGCCAGCAGTATGATCGATATAATGGCTAATGTATGGTATCGTCTAACCAAACCGAAACCAAAATGTAATGGCAGAGAGAGAGAGAGAGAGAGAGAGAGAAAGAGTGAAAAGGGTGAAGAGAGAATGAATCAAGATCGTATACCGGGGGAACGAATCCAAACTCGCTGAGCGTGAAGTAAATGAGGGAAGAAGCACAAGAGGGAACGAAAGGAAGGGAGATGGGTGAAAAGGGGCATTGGAAAGGGGAAGAGAAACGATCCGAAGCCAGCGAGAAAGGGACGAGAGCACACCGAGCGTCGTCACCACCGTTTTCACCCTTTACCTATACGCTGGCAGCCGGTAATGGAATTGCAAATCCGACGACATTACATGCCTCTTGGCAACTTGTGATTTCGCGCCCAGTTCTACGCCAGCACACGCCCCGTTACCCTCTCCTCTCCACTTACTCTTCACCTCTCTCTCTCTCTCTCTCTCTCTCTCTCTTTCTCTCTCCCTTTCATCAAAACTACTTTGCCCTAGGCTCCCGTCGCGACATTCTTGTTCCATCCCCGGCGCAAATCACAAGGACTCGAATTAACTACTTCGGGTACGTTCGCGTGAATGTGACGCGATGACGAAGGTTCGCGAGGGTGCTGTTCGAGCCTCTTCACCCCTCTTCGGGGTTCTTTCGACGTTCGACGTTCTCGCTGGCAGAGAGTGGTCTTTGGTCATGGACTTCTGGCGGCCAAGCACGTCGAGTATCTCAGGAATTGGCTGGGGCTACGTGAGCACCTAGCTGAACTGCCACCTAGGTGTCAACAAAGTTTCAGCGTTGCGCATTTGCCAGCTTCTGGTCGGTTTAGTGGGTTACCGTGGGATCGTTTCCTGTTGCTCCTTCGCTAATTCGAACGGCTGTTGTCGGAACTTCCTATTGATCTTGACATGCTGTTCGCAGCACGCGTTCTCCCCTTTAACTACGAAAGCAATTTCAAGCATGCCGTCGTTTTCCAACTTGCGTTTTGCTTCCAAGTTACGTTTTGTTTCTCTGGAGTAATTGGACCGATTTAAACAGTGTGGAAGATAACGTTGCGAAAGAAAAAGGGAAAGAGAAAGAAGGAAGGAAGGAAAAGAAGATGGATCATGCGGCTAGGAGGGCAAGAAGAAAGTTTCTTGATATGACTTCAGAGTAAATTGAAATATCTCACGAATGCCAGCTCCTCTGGGTGCAAGGCGAACCGCTTCCTGTTGCCTCGGTTATCCTGGTCGTGAGTTGCGACGCTCTCTTCGTTCTTGCTGTCGCGAAATTAATTTTCCAAGGCAGTCTCGCGAGACAACACGTAGAGAGTTGCGCGAGAAGCATTGACCCGTGTCGCGAAAATTCGCGCAAATTTTCGATCGTCGTAAATCTTATTACCAGCTCGGTATCACAATACGAAAGATTCGATCTAACAGATGAGACGCCATTATAGAACAATATAGAATTAAAAAAAAAAGAGAGAATAATTATAGCCTGATTAATATATTAATCCATTTGCTGCATTATATATTCTTCATTGAAAAACCTACGCTTGCCAAAAAGTCACAACTAACCTAAGGAGCTAAAGGAAAGAAACAAAGAAAAATAATCAATTTCCGAATTTCCGATCTGGTCTTTCGAGCTATCGACTAGTATTCAAGTCAGTTAATCAAAAGATAAAATTCCAACGTATCAGAAATTGAACGTTTCGTTTGTCGTGAAAAGTCTTAAGGTTTCATAGAGCATAGTCGAAGGTTAATCCTGAAACCGCAGCTTTAACTCGTGACCGTGGAGACGAATTCGATGACCCCTAGGAAGCTTCAGGGGTTGACCCCTCTTTTGAACTTCTAAAAGGTGAAAAGGGTCGTCAAGCAAGAGACTGTAATCCCAGAATCGACGGTGATACGAGACGAGTTCTTTTTATTCTCTTCTGCCACTTGAAACGTACTCGCATTTAACTACCCTACCCTTTTCATTTTCTTTTCACTTTGAAAAGCCCACCGTACATTACAATATTTTACTTCTGTAACTTTTTCTCTGGTAGCNAAAAAAAAAAAAAAAAAAAAAAAGGAAAGAAGTAGCCAGAATGAAGGACCCTTACGCGACTCTAAAACGTCTTTGAAATCCATTTCGAGAATGACAGCATCGATTTTGCATACACTTTTTACCACTAGTGTCTGCGCGGGCTCGATGTTTCGCTTGTCACAGCATTTTGTTGCACTTCAAGTCCCCGCAAAGTACGACGAACATTCAAATTAGCCGAATATTGGTGGAATAATCGGGATAAACGCAACACGATGAAATATAAAATTATCAAAAAATTGCCGCTAATTATTAAAGTTAGTTGCAAGTCTGAATTTAAATTTTAATTTCTTATAAAATTTTCGATTTCTCTGAAGAATTTTTATTTTCATTTTGGAAACATTAGTCTCTACGGTGTTACAAAGTTGCAATATCCATTAGCAACACTAATTTCATTTTGCTTTCATATGAATTCGCGACAGTATATGTATGTACGTAATAACATGCATCTAATTCTTACTAGCAATCGTTGATCAATAAAGAGTCATACGAGTACTACGTACTTAGGTAAATTATGTAAATAAGACGGACTCAATAATATTGTGTTTTAGGTAGTAGATTTACATAGATAATATATCTGATAGTACAACTAGAAAATAGGTGAATTTACATACAAAAATAAATCGACAGGGAAGAATGAAATTTTTCCATTTGAGAAACTCAAGTTTGAAAATTCGATTTATTGGAATAATTGACAGAAGATTATTCTAACGAACAAATAAATGAATTTTTTTCACTCAAGATCACATTTTTAA
>NIPQ01110240.1:0-15268 GCA_002806875.1 Lepidotrigona ventralis hoosana | reverse complement strand
TATCTCTCTCTCTCTCTCTCTCTCTCTCTCTCTCTTCCTTCCTTTATTTTTTTTTTTTAAATGAAAGAACAACGAGTAAAAAGCGTGGAATAATTCTGTGTAGCAGCGGCGAAATGGTGGGAAGGGTGATTAAAAGTTGGATATTGGCTGGTCAACCGAGATGTGTCTGACTCTGGAACAAATCGATATTCAATTAATCGATAGATGGGTGATGCGTGGCGAACTTTTCGGCGAGTTGTATGTTTTTATTACTCGCGCGTGAACAGACGAGTGCACGGTTCCTCTGAACAACGTTATATCGCCAATGGTAAATATTTGCAATTAGAAAAGACGTCTTTGCTTCGGAGATTATTAATAATTCTTGATAATGTATACAGACGATGGAAATTTTATTTACCTCCATACATATGGACAGAACATACAATAAAGGGCTGGCTAGCTGCTGTTGCAAAACTTTTCGAACATCGAAAAATTCACAGTAGGGGAATATTTTCTCTTCATGCGTGAAATCACGTTACGATCGTGTTACGCAACAACTCGAAATAATCGAGTCGAAGACATAATTCAATTGTACGCGATATCCCTCGATCGGTAAAAAGAGAGATCCTTCGAGTTCGAGCGAGTGCTGGATATTCGACATGGGAAAGACGTTCTATGAATGACAAAATTCAACAAGTTCTAGATGAACCTACGTATAGCAAAGATGGCGAACAAATGACCGTGAGGAGAGATCTATTGCTCTCCTAGAAGAGCATCGAGCGAAAGGTAGGAAAAACCCTTTGAGAGGAGAGACTGATGAGTGATAGAACGGGACAGAAGAAACATACGATATATAAAAGAGGGAGAAAACGATGCAACGCCAATAACAACAATAATCGAAATCGCTTCTCGGGGAAAGCCTGGGAACTAATAATATCCGCCCGCGGCTTTGTTTGCCCCATGTTCGATAAACGTTGATGTAACAGCCCACTTTTACAGCCCGGGTTCGTTGTATTTGGCCATTGATACGCTTTCGTTCTGTGTTTCAAAGCGCGATCGATCCCCCAGTTATAAATAGTTCGGGGGCGGCCGTGTTTCCGCGTTTTCGCGTTTTTCGTACGCTCGTATCATTTAATTCCGCGCTTTCCAATGAATTAAATTGTCTCGATTTCTTTGAATTTCGAATTGAAGTTCGGTTCGGCTTGCCGCGGCTCCCGGTGGCATTCGAATGTTCAATGATCGATATTCTTCAATTTCACAATACAGTGAGTGTTTAACATTTGTATAATTATTTTATGGAGGGCGAGAAAAATTGTTCAACGCTTGATTCAATTATTCAATGTTATTTAAACAGCAGTAGCCAGATCAAATGCTTGAAACTTTAATGTTTTCGAAGCTTAATTATTCAGTCGTATCCTTTCACGTAGCTTGAATATTTGAAGTTTTATACATCTTTTAATCTTACACTTCCAACTAGTTCAATACTGTTCAATTCTAATCTTTAGCTAACAAACTAACTCGAATCGGATGAAATCACCGACTGATGTTCGACTGTTATGTTATTCAGTGTGCGACAAACGCAAATAAAATGAATAACAGAAAGTTAATGAATAACAACAAATTTTACAAATCGTGGAATAACGCGTGTGGAAGAGACCTAAACCCCCATGGTTCTCAACCGGAGCAATTCGAGAACGAGTTATTAAACAGTGAATTTTTTTTGAAATGAAAATTTACCCTCCCAATTTTTTTTCTTTCGCGCATGTCATCTCCTTTGTTTAGAACCTTGAATTTCATGGCCTTTTCTCCAAAATTCACTTCTTGGATAATGTAGTATCGTATCGCAGGCCTTTAATTGATCGTAGGGACGCACGAAAGTGAAAGAAAGTATAAACGTGGTGAGAGAAGAGATTTTGGCACGTGAGGCGTTTTTCTTTTTGAAAAAAAAGAAAGTTCATTTGGATTGGAAATTAGCCGTTCAGCGTTATTATTAAATAAATATTACTTAATCTCCATAATAATGAGAATTACGTATCGCACGAGGGGTGTCAGGATTTTAGAGATGTTTAGGTAGGACGTGGCCTAAAAAAGAGAAAAAAGTGGTCGGGGACCACATAAACGAAAAATTATGATTAACATTTTCGTTTGCACGTCAGTGACGTGATCTGATCAGCCGGATAAATTCTCGCCTCTTGACGGGGCAAAGAGAAACGTTGAGAGTGCATTTGCCGTCAGACCAGCCACACCCTTTTTGCACGGTNTTTGCCGTCAGACCAGCCACACCCTTTTTGCACGGTACGAAAGCATTTGACATTGACGATGCGGCAGCGACGATGAGAAACGGACTATACTCGGCGACTTGCCATGCTCCGGCAATTTGGAACGCTGAGAAGTACGTCTCTCTCTCTCTCTCTCTCTCTCTCTCTTCGCCGGGGTGAATTTATCTTCCATTCACCGTGTATCTTGAGCCACTTTTGCAAACGGAGGGAATTTACCCACTCATTGTGCTCTCTTAACACTGGAATAATTATTCCCCGATACAAATCGTTGCAATTCAAATGAACGGAATTGAAGTACAATTAATGTTTCTGTTTCGAGCGTATAAAATTCGACGGTAATTTCTGATTTAAAAAAAAAAAAAAAGAAAAATTGCAAATTCATATTTCTACATGTACGACGAACAAAATAGACGAAGGCTTATTCGTATATTTCAATGTTCACGTTTTATTTCAGCTTTATTAAATATCCCAACGGTTATTGAAGTCTCGAATGTTACGCGTAATTTTCACCATTGTACGCTATTTCGTGTTTTTTTCGAATTTCCCTCCCCGTCAGCCCGCTGCTACTAGATATCAGGTAGCTTATTCCGCATGGAAGTTCAAAATTCTCCATTTAACAGACGTAAAATGCAGCGAACGATATTAGGAGCGAATCCGAGACGAGCAGTCTGTAATTAATTTTATAACGTTAATCTCCGCGATGAAAATTTCCGGTTAAATGAAAATGAGAAATAGAGAGAGAAAGAAAATACATAGAATCGACAAAATTTTAAGGACCGTGAAATCCTGGACAGGGAAAAAAAAAAGAAAGAAAAAAAAAGGCCGGTGTTTGTTATCGAAAATTCAACGTTCCTTACGCTCGGCAGGGTTAAATCAGATTTTACGTTTCACCGGCCCCTTATACGTGATATACACCGGGCTTAAACGCCCACTGATCCTCCCGTGTGTTATTGAAAAATTATTCAAATAAATTCAATCCGTCGATATTTCCTGCACCGCCACGTGCCACCGCACCAAAATATCGCGCCGCTCGTAACCCATAGAAACCATCCTCCGTTACGAATTGTCCTTCCGGTCGGCCATTCAATTAATAGTGTGGGAGTCGTCGATAATAGAAAACGAGTAAATCGTCGCTAAATTCGAATGATAATAGGTTGACTGGCGCGCAGGAATCTCGAAATAACAATCGGAAACGTTTCGTAGCACGGCAACGATGTACGCGGGTAACAACGAATGATAATTTTGGAAGGTAAATTTGGAAATTACAATTCACGCGAACCGTCGGAAACGCGGTGGCGATGAACGATCATTTTATATATAACAATTAGTAACATTGGTGCAAAGTATAATTCGATAGTATGGTAGATTACTATACACCGTAATACTGTGAGGCAGGATTACAAATGGATGAAGAATTCTTGAACTTTTGCTCAATTTCAAGCTCTCCCGAAACAGAGAATCGAAGCTTACAGCTTCGTAGCTGAAGCAAAAATTCGTTCTCGATTATATGCAGAAAAATTACAAATATAACAATTAATCGGAACGTTTTAAATTCCGGCAACGATATACGTGGGTAACAACCAATAATTTTGGAAGGTAAATTTGGAAATTACACTTCACGCGAACCGTCGGAAACGTTCGATGAATGATCATTTTATATATAACAATTAGTAACATTAGTGCAAATATAATTAGTAACATTACTAACATTAGTGCAAATGTAATTTGATAATATTACTATACACCGTGATACTGTGAGGCAGAATTACAAATGGATGAAGAATTCTTGAACTTTTGCTCAATTTCAAGCTCTCCCCAATATGTGCCGACAAATTACAAGAGTACTCTCTGCTGTCTGCAGAGGTATTTTACATACTTTCACATATCACATCAAACAAACGCAGAAATGAAAGCCCTAATTGCAAATTTTTAATTACAGGCCTTACATTCTATTTTTCGTAACGTTTCGAATAATTGAGTGGCGATGACAATCTGACAAATCTCGCGAGTGACAAAATCCGGCTGGATAGATGTCGCCAAGCATACGTCACGTTATTTGTCGTATAAATAAAATTAGCTAATGAAGAAATATCGTGGGAGAGTAAAGCAGTCAGGCGTGTAATTTAGGCATTGGTTTACGGTCGCTGTTCCTGGCTGGAAGCGTAACGAGACAGAATGCCGCGGGTTCGCGACACTTGCAGACATCCTCCATATAATTAAATGGGCGGCTCTAATTGCGATCGTCGGTTAACGACATTCCCGCATCGCGTTCCTGTCATTACGCTCACTTTTCCACCATCTAACAGGCTCCAGCCGGTTCCAGCTTCAACCTTTTAGAGTTTTATTACAATCACGTAATCACGAATATCCGGCCACGGATAGTTTGTTCCACCCGCGTGGTGCTTTTTTTCCTCCCTTTAGAATCCTTTCACCAGACATATCCTTTCGGGAATATTTCGAGCTCTGCCGCGAAACTCGCAGATAGCAACGTATATCGAATATTTGAACAAACGATTAAACGGTGGATTACGTTCATCGGGCGTTTGTAAGTTGTTTAATCTGTTAATTGGGCTTTGTCGAAGCGTGGGTGGGTGCAAACACAGCCAGTTAGTTTTTGGTACCTTGTTATGATTGGAATTTCCGCCGGTTGTAACATAATTTTCGGCTGTTATTACATTTGTAATTTTGATTGTTCCGGGATAAATGATATTTCGCCACGCACTCGCATCTCTCCGGTGTTATCCAAAGCGTTTCGACGAGCTTCTGCAGATAATTAAAATTTATCTCGCGGAAACGAGACTGGGAAACGAGAATTAATCACTGCTGCACCACCGACTGACGAATTCGCAGTTTTACAAATTTTCGACAATTCCTTCCTCGCGATATTTTTCATTCCGATTCTTCCATTCACTTTTATTCATTAACTTGATCGATTGACTCTTACCGAACTTACTCATTTCGCCATTTTGTTAATTTCACCATCCTAATTATCGATCGTTCTAATATCGACACGTGTCTCTTTTTTTCCTTTTTTTTTTTTTTTTTTTGTAAAATTGACCTATACGAAATTTGTCATGAAAATTTCACAGATCCGCAGAGGGCGACGCATAAAATGTACAAGCGTAGTTAAAAAAAAAAACCTGCTTCGATTCCTCGATGGAAGAACGATGTTGGCAACGCTACGCTTTGATCGTCGAGCGGTTCTAACGTTAATCAACGACTCTCGCGAGACTCGTGGTTAAAAAACTATCGACTCACCAGCCAGTGGATTTTCACGCGCGTTCACGCGGAGCGTGCAATCACCGCAGCGATCGACATTGAATTTTCATCGAACGATGGGATTCTCTCTCTCTCTCTCTGTGCGAGAATTGGCTCTCGCTGGGAGATGCAGCCGGATGAAATGAAGCTCTCGCGGTTAATTCATGACGCGGCTGCCTGTCCTATCGAGCCAACGGTGATTTATTACACGCCCGTGCCGCGAACTTCAAGCCGTAAGATTCAAGGACAGACCTCGACACACGGGCGAGGAGTCAAGTTCAATTACTCTTCCGTCTGCTTCAACGACCATAGTCGAGGAAACCAACGCGCACCGATGGCATCTGATGACTTTATCGACTCGGCGGCCGTGTAAGCAGCGTATCGAGCTCGCTGGAAAATATCGTCACGCGTTTCATTTATCGGATGTATGAGATGTATGAAGAGAGAAAATCGAGATCTTCGCAGTCTCTGGTGCGAATTACAACAGGACTGAAGAATTTATATCGATCCCGAGTACTTTCATCTTATTCTTTCTATTTATTTCTATATTTAGAAACGTAATCGTCACTGAGATTTTCTTACGTTCTCACAAACAAACGAAAGAAATTAATTTTCAAATATGAATTGTGCACAAGTGACGAGTTGAACATTTCGAGTACCTTGAAAAAGTGGTAAATTTACGATGTAAGTGCTTCGTGTGAGAAAGAAATAATCGTGAAAGAAAAATCGTTAAATAAATAGATACCAAATTGAAATCACTAAATTTTCACCTTCGCGTGGAAGTTTTTCTGATTAAGATAAATCTCGGTTAATGAAAGAAGCTCGGCAAACAAAATATTATTGAGGAGATATTCCTCGCGTTTCGTTTATCGGATGTATGAGATATATGAAGAAAGAAAATCGAGATCTTCGCAGTCTCTGGTGCGAATTACAACAGGACTGAAGAATTTATATCGATCCCGAGTACTTTCATCTTATTCTTTCTATTTATTTCTATATTTAGAAACGTAATCGTCACTGAAATTTTCTTACGTTCTCACAAACAAACGAAAGAAATTAATTTTCAAATATGAATTGTGCACAAGTGATGAGTTGAACATTTCGAGTACCTTGAAAAAGTGGTAAATTTACGATGTAAGTGCTTCGTGTGAGAAAGAAATAATCGTGAAAGAAAAATCGTTAAATAAATAGATACCAAATTGAAATCACTAAATTTTCACCTTCGCGTGGAAGTTTTTCTGATTAAGATAAATCTCGGTTAATGAAAGAAGCTCTGCAAACAAAATATTGTTGAGGATATATTCTTCGCGTTTCTTCAATACGAAAAACAAATAAATTCAGCAATTACGTTCGTCCTTCCATTACACACAGAGAGGAGAGCCAGTAAAATTCAATTTCTATTAAAGATCCTAAACACTCAGCCCACAGTATCCTCACACACACAGAAGACTACGCAAACTCGATTCCCATCAAAGATCCTAAACGCTCGCCTTGGTGTCTTTACACACCAAGAGAAGAGACTACACACAAATTCAATATTCCCATCGAAGATCCCGAAGGTTCCTTTATATAAGAATCGCTGTAATTACATCTGTCTGCGATTACATTTCATGTGCTTCATTCAAAACGGCCGTCATCTATATAGAAAACACAAAGGTAAATTTTATTTTCTCCTTTCTTTTCTACAAAATTCCGACAAAATTCCATGCTTCTTCCACCACGATTTATTCAGAAAATTCGAAACGTGCATATATTATCGCGGATTGCGTGAATGAGCGAGCAATTGATCGAAAGAAAAAGCTACGAGTTTTCCAAATTGCGAAACTTTTCAGAATATATCGTAGAGATTAAACGTGAATAATATTTATTTAATAACAGCGCTGGAGATTAAATAATAGATGATGACGGACACAATTCAAATAAACTCTTTTTTAACAATTTCGACCCTCTTCTCCCACCACATTCATACTTTTCTCTTTCATGCATTCCTACAGGCCATCTAGTATAATTAAATGCAACTAAAGACTGAGCAATAGCTACAACTACAAATAATTACTTATCAACGACCAGTGATACTACAACATGAAAATATCCATTTTCCTCAAATGTCGTCCATAATCGTCCGAATCGAGCCGCGTACGCAGTCGTATCAAGCCGTTAACGACGCGAAACGTTGGATCAGACGATGGTTCGATGCTCGACCTACTTTCCTTGGGACCTCGCCGCGAAACGTCGACCTTAAGGGTGAGAAGTAACGCGAGACTCGGCTTTAATGGCTGCGCGCGAAGGGACGGAGAGCCTCCCAGAAGGATTTCTACGCCGTGTTTCTTCTTTCTCTTCTCGTCATTCAGCATCATCGACTTACGATATTACGAGCAAGGAGAGCAGGACATTTTCACGGGACATTGCTCGTGCCATCACACAGTGAACTTTCGTCTGTGCATCGCGCGCGTCCTTTAGGAACGCATTTTGCGGCGAACAGAACGGAACGGAATCGTATGACTTCTAAAATGGTGCGTGAGCTAGCTAAATATTTGTCCGCGAATATGTTCGTTCCCCACGCGGACGGTAGGATATTTAGAAATTTTTCAAATAATACGCTCGGTTTTTCAAAGATAATTTTGCTAGTTCAACTTTTTTTCATGCATCCAACGATGCACGCTCAGAACTCTCAAACAAATTGATTGCAGATAATTTCGCTAGAATAACTTAACTTTCAATTTCTCGAAATTTACAGTATCTCAAGCTAAATTGATTCATTGAAATAATTAAATTGATTGAATTGATTAACCAACTGAATCAATTAAATTGATTGACTTAATTAAACTGATCGAGTCAATTCATTAAATTGATTGAACGAATGAATTAAATTAACTGAGTCAATTAAAAATTAAATTGATCGACTTAATTAATTAAATCGGATTAATTGATTGAATTAATCGAGTCGATTAATTAAGTTGACTTAATTAAATTGATTGAATCAATTAAATTGGTTAAATTAATTAATTAAACTGATTGAGTCAATTAATTAAATTGATTGAATTTAGTCATTAAATTGATTGAATCAATTAAATTGGTTGAGTGAATTAATTAAATTAATTGAGTCAATTAAATTGATTGACTTAATTAATTAAATTTATTGAATTAATTAATTAGATTGAATTAATTAAATTAGCTCACAACTTTAAACAAACTGATCAAACTAATTTGTAATTTTTCAAAATTTTCTGAGTTTCCAACGACGCATCTTTAAAGCTTTAAACGATTTTTCGTACTGTTTGCGTCTCTTGTTGCATTATTAATTTATCACTAGTTTATTTTTCTGATACAAATCTTACACCCTAGTCGTAGTTCTAGGTGAGTATCCACTAAAACAAATGTATTTTCAGGAAAACAGTTGCAAATTATTGCGAATGATTGTAGACAAGTTTGACATTTCTTTAACTCGTCGTATAAATTAAAAATTTGATTTTCAGAATAGGTGATTAAGTTTTTAGTCGAATATCTTATGAGTGAAGTAATCTTCGCCGAACAAAGGCGAACGTTGCTGAGTATATTTGTTGCGGTAATGGTGCAAAGTCATTTATCTCCACCAAACGTGCAAGAACGCAAATGAACAGCCATTCTCCTTAATGCGCTCGCTATCCTTCTCGATCGTTCAGTAACTGGCTGCAGTAAATGTTGGCAAATGTTCATTCAATGCCCGACAAATTTCCTTTGGTCTCGGAAACACGAATCGTAAATGCAACTAGGGACGAATCGCAAGCATCCGCGAATTTTTTTTGAAAAAAAAAAAGAAAAAATACTTTCCCAACAGCTGGCCCTCTTTCGAATAATTCGTATTTCATTCATTCTGTAGTATTGAAAAAGTATTCGGTTCCATAATACCTGTAATATACTGCATACGTAAGGGTGTTTCTTTGTATTTGCTAACGTTTCTTAACCCTTCGAACGTTATTGCTCTCCGGCGATACGGAATATTTGCTGGTTTCACGAGAAAGATACAAGAGAAACTACTCCTTCGAGAGATGTTCTGACGTCCCATGTTGTCCGTGGTAAGAATGAGAACAACGCGATGCGCGTCTTGTATTTGTGTTAATATAAGTAAAATCATGTTGTTTGATAATGTGTTTCTTCAATCACCAGAATGGCTAGTTGCTTCAGAATTCAGCAACAGCGTCGCAATCAAAGTCACTTGGAACAGGATGTTCAAATTTTCTAAGAAAGACATGCTCTGCTTGGAGAAAATGAAATCGCGCGAATTCTCTGATTAGTTTCTCGCTAAGAAAATTAAGAAATAAATTTCGAAACTCGAATGAGAAGTCAAACGATTAACATTTTCCTCTTCGTCTTTCAACCAAATTTCAATAGTTCGATTTCAAAGGGCACGCGCGAACTTCCAGATTTTCTCGGTCGTCGCGATCTTTCGGAGAAAAGTGCAAATCGAAGAGAAGCATCGGCCGATACTTTTCAAAAGAACTTCTTCGAAGATCAGTTAACAATTTCACATCGTTATTTAATCGGAGCAATAAAAACCACTCCACTGGGGGCGATAAATCTTCGACTTCCCAACACCTTAATACACCTCGAATTCCCCTCGAATCGAACTCCGCACGCTCGACCTATTATTTTCCAATCTCTTTTGCATTCTCGCCAGCTGACACCCTCGAACTCTCCATCCGGTGCGCGAGAAAAAGCAAGAAGAAAAGAAACTTTCTTCGGCCATAATTCAACCGCGCTCGACCGGCCAGCGTTTCCTCAAAGACCGAATCAAAGCTGACGCGCGATCTTTCGCCACGGGCGAGCATCCCATCGAGCTTTCTTCTTCGTTATAGCAACGAGACGGAAATCCGCGATGATCTCAACTACGAAACACTCGCTCGGCACAGTGACCGGTCGAGCGCGAACAACTGAATTGAATTCACGACGGTTTCAAGGACAAAGCTCGAAAGTTCCCTCGGACAAGTGACAGCTGATCGATACGAGGGTTGGCCGAAAGCGGCGAATCGAGCATTGATCTTGCAGGAAAGCTCGAATTCTACCCATAAATCATGAATCAGCGGCTGCTGAACTCTGACGTGACAGGTCCAAGGAAGGTCCACTGTTCACAAAAATTAGGCGACATGTCGAAATGAATGTGAAGCGATAAAAAAAAAAAGGAAAAATAAATCGCTTCATATTTATTTTGAAATATTCTTTGCGAGCAGTATATTAACCCGCGAACGGTGGGATTTGATAATTCGAGGCTTGGCAAATTGATTCGAGAAACAGTTGCAGGACTGGGTTTTCAGCAACGGGGTTCAACGTTGCGAAACAGCACGAAATTACAGGACAGGATAATGTTAATTCCGCAACAGGGGAAGCCTTACACACAGACGATTCACGGCGGATTGCTAAACTTAGCCTCGGTAATGTGTGGTTGAGCAAGCCACCGGTTGACGTCTTCGCCTTCGTATTAGGAAATCTGACTGCGATAGACATCTACGTAGCACATCTACATAGACATCTCATTATACAGATAATTCAGTTCGTGACGTTGATAGTTCATTCCGTTCTAACAATTATTCGGAGGATGTGAACCCGCCGTAAATACAAATGGTTTCACAACGTTCGGCAATGAATTTGGCAAACTGAACGAAAATAGCAAACGACGTGACGTAGTTGACTAATCGATGACAGGCAGATGAACGAGCGTTTTTCTTTTTTTTTTTTTTTNTTTGTTTTTTTTTTTTTTTTTTTTTTTTTTATTTTTTTTTCCGGTGCCACTCCGCTGTTTCAGCGAGAAGCAATCCTCGGGGCGATGAAAGAAGTGCCATTATCGAATAATGGCACCGCCGAAAAAGAAGGCAGGAGGCCAGCCCCGGAAACAACAGATAATAAGGCGACGTTGTATCAATCGGCAATATCGCAAACGACCGGACATTGCACGCCGAGAAATGGTCTACAGGCTGCTGAACGACAAACATAACCAAGGTGCTATTGTCATAACGAGATCCTCGTACATAATACTATTCCTCTTTTATTCCTGCGGAAAGCGGAATAATCCTCAATTACGATCATTCGGTAACTACCGAAGAGGCAATATCACTCAATGATAATGATGAAAATAATAATATAAATCATCACAACCCAACGATCAGTTCTAATAATAATAATTTTATTTCTTGCATTTTTCGATAAATACTCCGAAATTTCGTAATAATTAAGGCGGAAGGAGAATTGTTAATTTCTGAATGATAAAATAATTATACCTACCTTTTACTATTGCAAGCTCCTGTCACCAAATGTAACTAATTCGTTTTTAATTTTAAAATACATCGTTCGCTATCCTTCAAGTTCTCCATTCTTTAAAAAAATTAATACAACTTTAAAATTTAATTTAATAAAAGTTAAACTTATTAAATAAATATTTTTACAGTAAAATAATTTATATATCTTAAACAGATTATAATTAATTATAGTAATACTTATAATTTTTTTCTCTCGCTTAAATATTAAATTTTTAGACATTAGATTATAAATAATTGAAGAAATGTAGTATGAAATATTGTTCTTAAGACAGAAAATCTAAATATATTAATTTTTATAAATACATATCTTTCAATTATTAAATGTTTAGAATAAAATCCAACTAAGAAAGGAAAACCACATAATTAAAGCTAGTATAATAATTATCCTTTTAATTGGATAGATATGAAATGAACCTTTATAAAATCGAAAATTCTGAATTCCTTTTATACAATGAATAAATCTTTCTACACGTGTAAATAAATTGTAAAAATGCCAATTCATTTAATCCGAGTGATAAAATTCTTAACATAAAGCCTAATTGACTTAATTTTATTTTTAAATCTATTTCAAAATTTGCTACCAGCCCTGAAAGAAACATTGTTATCCTAGAAATCGGCGAAATATAATTACAACAGAGGAGATTTACAATTCTTACAAACGTAATTATTTGAAAAATGAAATCTTCTCTCAGCGAAAGCGCAGAACAAATCCTCGGGGAGCCAGTGGGATCGATACCACGGAAGAATGCGGAAATATCAAAATACACGGGAGTACTCGTACGACAGCTCGCTTCGCCGCGATAGCTCGCCCTCCATTGACGACTCCGAGTACACGAAATCCGTGGCAACGTCCGTGGAGAACTTGTCGATGGACGTCGCTAATAGCTCGGCAGCCAGCAGCTCCGAGAACAGCAGCGTATCGAATGTCTCCGTGGAGCCGATTGTTCTCGCCAAGTCGATCGATAACACTAGAGCTTTGCTGAAGAAAAAGTCCCTCGTCCAAGTCATTAACAACTACATCAAGGCCGGGATCGAGGAAGGTATCACGACCTGGACGACTTTTCCTCAGTCCTGATTTTTGTTAAAATACGCCACCACATTTCGTTGCTTATCAATCCTTACCTTCGAGGCTGCAGTGATAGAATTTTCTTTCAATTTTATTTCTTTCTATCGCCCATTTAAATTTCGTATTAGCTTATCCCTTTCACTTTGTTCTTTCGGACGTTGCAACAAGATTTCTGCTAGATTGTCAAAAGTCCTTTCACAATATCACAGGTATTTTATTATAGTAATTTTAAACTCAGATCGAACTACGAAAACTCGTCCAGAATGTAGATAGAATTTTAATTCTTTCGCAGAGGTAATTTGAATCTCGACTGGAATTTAAAATTTAAATCTAAATCCTTAAGTGTAAGGGACATTTGCTCACGTCCATCCTCGAGTGCTAGAAGAGAAAATTCTAATACTTCATCCTTCGAACTGCTCCCACCATAAAAAAAGCACATTCTCGCGCTCGGCGTAGGGAAACGGCAAGCGAAAAAGTACATCCGCAAGGCGCTCTCGTTCGGCGTGAAGTCTGGCTACCTAATCCCGACCGATGCCCAGGGACAAGTGATACGAGTGTCGCCAACGTTGATAAAATCGAAGAGGAGCGACGTGGAGTCGCGCAAAAGGCGGAAGAGAGCGAGGAGAGGCGAAGAGGATCCGGCGCCCGATAATCGAGAACATCATCAACCGACCCCGCCGTGGAATTCGGAACGCAAGAGAATCACGCGTCGCGAGGATACGCCGAGGCCGGAAACACCCCCGCGAAAGAGGAGGAGGACCACGAAGAATTCTAGAAAGAACTCCAGAAAGAGGGGACCCATGGAACGTGTTCAACGAAATGGCAAAAAGAGGAACGCGAGGAAAAGAAAGAAGTTAGTGACTTAGACGTGTTGTGTTCCTCTGCTCTGGGAATTAAGTTAATCTTTGGAGAGTTAATCACTCCTTTCTATACACTGATGGATTATCAGTTACTCTATATCGGAGCTTACTCATCCGAAAAGTTTCCTACGTGGTCCGCATGTAAAGCTCTGCAGAAGTTTCCCAAACGATTACGAAGCTTCCGGAGACACGGAGGCAGATAACATACCTATCGTCGTTTTCTGATACTGTAGAAAATTTTATTTTAAATTATTCGGCACTAGATGGCGATGTTTATTAAATTTGACAAAAACGACAATGTGACATAAAACACATTATTGCATATACGTACCTTGTAGAAGTAAAAATTTTCGATGATCATTACAATGGTCAGTCAGTCAATTGTAACAGTTCGTCTGACTTAAATTTTTGGAGAATTTTATAGAATACAATAAAAAAGATGTAGATATTTTATTTATCATGTGCATTTTATACAAATCGATAGCTTTAGATCCCACGTGTCTCTTGAGTCACTTGCGTGATCACAAATTAATTGCATTCCACTCTCGTGTAAAGAATATCTCGATTTTGGAAAAAAAAAAGAAAAAAATACGACACGTGATTTCGTATTTCAATTTTCTGCCAAAGATGTTTCTTGAATATCCTTTTATGTTTGTTGGAACTCGGACATAGAAATTCAATATACAAGATAAACTTCAACGTAATCATAATTGAAAAAAAATCTGAAAAAAAAATAAATCCTTCTTCCAATATAATAATTGCACTGAGACAAACAATACGATTTGTTACATACAAATTTCATCTTTGGCAAGGGGAAAAAGTGAGTGTTCACTTGAGAGATGACGAGGGTTGAAGATAATTTGAAATTCTGTTCCAGGGACAAGTTAATGATATCGATGCTGTCCAACGTCCCGGGCAACAAAAGCGACGAGAACGTTCTAAAGAAGACGAGGAGGACGCGCAGCTCGCACAAATGCGACGTGGACGAGAAGAAGGAGGGCCGCAGAGATCGGAGAGCTAAATCCCCTCGCGCAGCAAAGGAGGATAATGAAAACTCGATGAAGAATAACGAAGACTCGAGCAACGAGGACGCGGACAGTGCGAAATTCAGCGACAGCGAAGTGAACGAAAGGACGCCGATAAGACGACGAAAATCGACGACCAATCGAGAGGATGCTTCACGAAATGGCGACCCGTCGCTCGGAGATCCGGTGAGAATCGTCGAAGAGAAATTGGACGCCCCTAACGAAGAAAACAACGAGAACAATACAATCGAGAACTATCGACGACCAATCGAGAGGATGCTTCACGAAATGGCGACCCGTCGCTCGGAGATCCGGTGAGAATCGTCGAAGAGAAATTGGACGCCCCTAACGAAGAAAACAACGAGAACAATACAATCGAGAACTTATGAATTAACGATACATAATTACGATTCATTTTCAAAAAAAAGAAAAAAAAGTGGGAGAAAATATATAGTAAGAGAATTTTACTGAATACTTTGGAATATTAAATTCAAGGGTTGAAACTTTTAAT